>JAUJYP020001315.1:0-63794 GCA_030674075.2 Linum usitatissimum | reverse complement strand
AAAAATGCCATTTTGACATAAAAATTTAAAAATTTTCCAATCGGCTAATATTTGAAAAGCATGTTGGAAATGGCTAAAACGTCAAGTTTCATCTTGGTATCACACGTAGATAATGGTCAAATGGATTTAAAAATTTATTTTAGTCGATATTGTTTTAGCGTCTTTAGAAATATTTTTAATTTCATTTGCCTATTATTTGAAGGGCTTAACATGGTGAAACTTCATTTGTTAACCATTCCCAACATACACGTCAAATATTAGCCTTTTGAAAAACTTTCAATTTTCACCTCAAAATTTGTCGATTTCCAACGTAACACCTATTGAAATGATGCATTTTGACATAAAAATTTAAAATTTTTCCAATTGGCTAATATTTGAAAAGCATGTTGGAAATGGCTAAAACGTCAAGTTTCATCTTGGTATCACACGTAGATAATGGTCAAATGGATTTAAAAATCAATTTTAGTCGATATTGTTTTAGCGTGTTAAGAAATATTTTTAATTTCATTTGCCTATTATTTGAAGGGTTTAACATGGTGAAACTTCATTTGTTAACCATTCCCAACATAAACGTCAAATATTAGCCTTTTTAAAAACTTTCAATTTTCACCTCAAAATTTGTCGATTTCCATAGTAACACCTACTGAAATGATGCGTTTTGTCATAAAAATTTAAAAATTTTCCAATCGGCTAATATTTGAAAAGCATGTTGAAAATGGCTAAAACGTCAAGTTTCATCTTGGTATCACACGTAGATAATGGTCAAATGGATTTAAAAATTTATTTTAGTCGATATTGTTTTAGCGTCTTAAGAAATATTTTTAATTTCATTTGCCTATTATTTGAAGGGCTTAACATGGTGAAACTTCATTTGTTAACCATTCCCAACATACACGTCAAATATTAGCCTTTTGAAAAACTTTCAATTTTCACCTCAAAATTTGTCGATTTCCAACGTAACACCTATTGAAATGATGCATTTTGACATAAAAATTTAAAATTTTTCCAATCGGCTAATATTTGAAATGCGTGTTGGAAATGGCTAAAACGTCAAGTTTCATCTTGGTATCACACGTAGATAATGGTCAATGGGATTTAAAAATCAATTTTACTCGATATTGTTTTAGCGTCTTACGAAATATTTTTAATTTCATTTGCCTATTATTTGAAGGGTTTAACATGGTGAAACTTCATTTGTTAACCATTCCCAACATAAACGTCAAATATTAGCCTTTTTAAAAACTTTCAATTTTCACCTCAAAATTTGTCGATTTCCAAAGTAACACTTATGGAAATAAGCCATTTTGACATAAAAATTTAAAAATTTTCCAATCGGCTAATATTTGAAAAGCATGTTGGAAATGGCTAAAACGTCAAGTTTCATCTTGGTATCACACGTAGATAATGGTCAAATGGATTTAAAAATTTATTTTAGTCGATATTGTTTTAGCGTCTTAAGAAATAATTTTAATTTCATTTGCCTATTATTTGAAGGGCTTAACATGGTGAAACTTCATTTGTTAACCATTCCCAACATACACGTCAAATATTAGCCTTTTGAAAAACTTTCAATTTTCACCTCAAAATTTGTCGATTTCCAACGTAACACCTATTGAAATGATGCATTTTGACATAAAAATTTAAATTTTTTCCAATTGGCTAATATTTTACATGCGTGTTGGAAATGGCTAAAAGTTGAGTTTCATCATGGTAACCCCTGTAAATAATGGACAATGGGATTGAAAAATCAATTTTACTAGATATTTTTTTCGTGTGTTACGAAATATTTTTAAATTCATTTGCGTATTATTTGAAGGGTTTAACATGGTGAAACCTCAACTTTTAGCCATTCCCAACATAAACGTCTAATATTAGCCTTTTTAAAAATTTTGAATTTTCACCTCAAAATTTATCGAATTCCAAAGGGAAGACTTATGGAAAAAAGCCATTTTGAAATAAAAATTTAAAAATTTTCCAATCGGCTAATATTTGAAAGGCATGTTGGAAATGGCTAAAACGTCAAGTTTCATCTTGGTATCACACGTAGATAATGGTCAAATGGATTTAAAAATTTATTTTAGTCGATATTGTTTTAGCGTCTTTAGAAATATTTTTAATTTCATTTGCCTATTATTTGAAGGGCTTAACATGGTGAAACTTCATTTGTTAACCATTCCCAACATACACGTCAAATATTAGCCTTTTGAAAAACTTTCAATTTTCACCTCAAAATTTGTCGATTTCCAACGTAACACCTATTGAAATGATGCATTTTGACATAAAAATTTAAAATTTTTCCAATCGGCTAATATTTGAAAAGCATGTTGGAAATGGCTAAAACGTCAAGTTTCATCTTGGTATCACACGTAGATAATGGTCAAATGGATTTAAAAATTTATTTTAGTTGATATTGTTTTAGCGTCTTAAGAAATATTTTTAATTTCATTTGCCTATTATTTCAAGGGCTTAACATGGTGAAACTTCATTTGTTAACCATTCCCAACATACACGTCAAATATTAGCCTTTTGAAAAACTATCAATTTTCACCTCAAAATTTGTCGTTTTCCAAAGTAACACCTATCGAAATGATGCGTTTTGTCATAAAAATTTGAAAATTTTCCAATCGGCTAATATTTGAAAAGCATGTTGAAAATGGCTAAAACGTCAAGTTTCATCTTGGTATCACACGTAGATAATGGTCAAATGGATTTAAAAATTTATTTTAGTCGATATTGTTTTAGCGTCTTAAGAAATATTTTTAATTTCATTTGCCTATTATTTGAAGGGCTTAACATGGTGAAACTTCATTTGTTAACCATTCCCAACATACACGTCAAATATTAGCCTTTTGAAAAACTTTCAATTTTCACCTCAAAATTTGTCGATTTCCAACGTAACACCTATTGAAATGATGCATTTTGACATAAAAATTTAAAATTTTTTCCAATTGGCTAATATTTTACATGCGTGTTGGAAATGGCTAAAAGTTGAGTTTCATCATGGTAACCCCTGTAAATAATGGTCAATGGGATTGAAAAATCAATTTTACTAGATATTTTTTTTCGTGTGTTACGAAATATTTTTAACTTCATTTGCGTATTATTTGAAGGGTTTAACATGGTGAAACCTCAACTTTTAGCCATTCCCAACATAAACGTCTAATATTAGCCTTTTTAAAAAATTTGTATTTTCACCTAAAAATTTATTGATTTCCAAAGGGAAGACTTATGGAAAAAGCCATTTTGACATAAAAATTTAAAAATTTTCCAATCGGCTAATATTTGAAAAGCATGTTGGAAATGGCTAAAACGTCAAGTTTCATCTTGGTATCACACGTAGATAATGGTCAAATGGATTTAAAAATTTATTTTAGTCGATATTGTTTTAGCGTCTTAAGAAATAATTTTAATTTCATTTGCCTATTATTTGAAGGGCTTAACATGGTGAAACTTCATTTGTTAACCATTCCCAACATACACGTCAAATATTAGCCTTTTGAAAAACTTTCAATTTTCACCTCAAAATTTGTCGATTTCCAACGTAACACCTATTGAAATGATGCATTTTGACATAAAAATTTAAAAATTTTTCCAATTGGCTAATATTTTACATGCGTGTTGGAAATGGCTAAAAGTTGAGTTTCATCATGGTAACCCCTGTAAATAATGGTCAATGGGATTGAAAAATCAATTTTACTAGATATTGTTTTAGTGTGTTACGAAATATTTTTAACTTCATTTGCGTATTATTTGAAGGGTTTAACATGGTGAAACCTCAACTTTTAGCCATTCCCAACATAAACGTCTAATATTAGCCTTTTTAAAAATTTTGAATTTTCACCTCAAAATTTATCGAATTCCAAAGGGAAGACTTATGGAAAAAAGCCATTTTGAAATAAAAATTTAAAAATTTTCCAATCGGCTAATATTTGAAAGGCATGTTGGAAATGGCTAAAACGTCAAGTTTCATCTTGGTATCACACGTAGATAATGGTCAAATGGATTTAAAAATTTATTTTAGTCGATATTGTTTTAGCGTCTTTAGAAATATTTTTAATTTCATTTGCCTATTATTTGAAGGGCTTAACATGGTGAAACTTCATTTGTTAACCATTCCCAACATACACGTCAAATATTAGCCTTTTGAAAAACTTTCAATTTTCACCTCAAAATTTGTCGATTTCCAACGTAACACCTATTGAAATGATGCATTTTGACATAAAAATTTAAAATTTTTCCAATCGGCTAATATTTGAAAAGCATGTTGGAAATGGCTAAAACGTCAAGTTTCATCTTGGTATCACACGTAGATAATGGTCAAATGGATTTAAAAATTTATTTTAGTCGATATTGTTTTAGCGTCTTAAGAAATATTTTTAATTTCATTTGCCTATTATTTGAAGGGCTTAACATGGTGAAACTTCATTTGTTAACCATTCCCAACATACACGTCAAATATTAGCCTTTTGAAAAACTTTCAATTTTCACCTCAAAATTTGTCGATTTCCAAAGTAACACCTATTGAAATGATGCATTTTGACATAAAAATTTAAAATTTTTCCAATTGGCTAATATTTTACATGCGTGTTGGAAATGGCTAAAAGTTGAGTTTCATCATGGTAACCCTCGTAAATAATGGTCAATGGGATTGAAAAATCAATTTTACTAGATATTGTTTTAGTGTGTTACGAAATATTTTTAACTTCATTTGCGTATTATTTGAAGGGTTTAACATGGTGAAACCTCAACTTTTAGCCATTCCCAACATAAACGTCTAATATTAGCCTTTTTAAAAAATTTGAATTTTCACCTCAAAATTTATCGAATTCCAAAGGGAAGACTTATGGAAAAAAGCCATTTTGAAATAAAAATTTAAAAATTTTCCAATCGGCTAATATTTGAAAAGCATGTTGGAAATGGCTAAAACGTCAAGTTTCATCTTGGTATCACACGTAGATAATGGTCAAATGGATTTAAAAATTTATTTTAGTCGATATTGTTTTAGCGTCTTTAGAAATATTTTTAATTTCATTTGCCTATTATTTGAAGGGCTTAACATGGTGAAACTTCATTTGTTAACCATTCCCAACATACACGTCAAATATTAGCCTTTTGAAAAACTTTCAATTTTCACCTCAAAATTTGTCGATTTCCAACGTAACACCTATTGAAATGATGCATTTTGACATAAAAATTTAAAAATTTTCCAATCGGCTAATATTTGAAAAGCATGTTGGAAATGGCTAAAACGTCAAGTTTCATCTTGGTATCACACGTAGATAATGGTCAAATGGATTTAAAAATTTATTTTAGTCGATATTGTTTTAGCGTCTTAAGAAATATTTTTAATTTCATTTGCCTATTATTTCAAGGGCTTAACATGGTGAAACTTCATTTGTTAACCATTCCCAACATACACGTCAAATATTAGCCTTTTGAAAAACTATCAATTTTCACCTCAAAATTTGTCGTTTTCCAAAGTAACACCTACTGAAATGATGCGTTTTGACATAAAAATTTGAAAATTTTCCAATCGGCTAATATTTGAAAAGCATGTTGAAAATGGCTAAAACGTCAAGTTTCATCTTGGTATCACACGTAGATAATGGTCAAATGGATTTAAAAATTTATTTTAGTCGATATTGTTTTAGCGTCTTAAGAAATATTTTTAATTTCATTTGCCTATTATTTGAAGGGCTTAACATGGTGAAACTTCATTTGTTAACCATTCCCAACATACACGTCAAATATTAGCCTTTTGAAAAACTTTCAATTTTCACCTCAAAATTTGTCGATTTCCAACGTAACACCTATTGAAATGATGCATTTTGACATAAAAATTTAAAATTTTTCCAATTGGCTAATATTTTACATGCGTGTTGGAAATGGCTAAAAGTTGAGTTTCATCATGGTAACCCTCGTAAATAATGGTCAATGGGATTGAAAAATCAATTTTACTAGATATTTTTTTAGTGTGTTACGAAATATTTTTAACTTCATTTGCGTATTATTTGAAGGGTTTAACATGGTGAAACCTCAACTTTTAGCCATTCCCAACATAAACGTCTAATATTAGCCTTTTTAAAAAATTTGTATTTTCACCTAAAAATTTATTGATTTCCAAAGGGAAGACTTATGGAAAAAGCCATTTTGACATAAAAATTTAAAAATTTTCCAATCGGCTAATATTTGAAAAGCATGTTGGAAATGGCTAAAACGTCAAGTTTCATCTTGGTATCACACGTAGATAATGGTCAAATGGATTTAAAAATTTATTTTAGTCGATATTGTTTTAGCGTCTTAAGAAATAATTTTAATTTCATTTGCCTATTATTTGAAGGGCTTAACATGGTGAAACTTCATTTGTTAACCATTCCCAACATACACGTCAAATATTAGCCTTTTGAAAAACTTTCAATTTTCACCTCAAAATTTGTCGATTTCCAACGTAACACCTATTGAAATGATGCATTTTGACATAAAAATTTAAAATTTTTCCAATTGGCTAATATTTTACATGCGTGTTGGAAATGGCTAAAAGTTGAGTTTCATCATGGTAACCCTCGTAAATAATGGTCAATGGGATTGAAAAATCAATTTTACTAGATATTTTTTTTCGTGTGTTACGAAATATTTTTAACTTCATTTGCGTATTATTTGAAGGGTTTAACATGGTGAAACCTCAACTTTTAGCCATTCCCAACATAAACGTCTAATATTAGCCTTTTTAAAAATTTTGAATTTTCACCTCAAAATTTATCGAATTCCAAAGGGAAGACTTATGGAAAAAAGCCATTTTGAAATAAAAATTTAAAAATTTTCCAATCGGCTAATATTTGAAAGGCATGTTGGAAATGGCTAAAACGTCAAGTTTCATCTTGGTATCACACGTAGATAATGGTCAAATGGATTTAAAAATTTATTTTAGTCGATATTGTTTTAGCGTCTTTAGAAATATTTTTAATTTCATTTGCCTATTATTTGAAGGGCTTAACATGGTGAAACTTCATTTGTTAACCATTCCCAACATACACGTCAAATATTAGCCTTTTGAAAAACTTTCAATTTTCACCTCAAAATTTGTCGATTTCCAACGTAACACCTATTGAAATGATGCATTTTGACATAAAAATTTAAAATTTTTCCAATTGGCTAATATTTTACATGCGTGTTGGAAATGGCTAAAAGTTGAGTTTCATCATGGTAACACACGTAAATAATGGTCAATGGGATTTAAAAATCAATTTTACTAGATATTGTTTTAGTGTGTTACGAAATATTTTTAACTTCATTTGCGTATTATTTGAAGGGTTTAACATGGTGAAACCTCAACTTTTAGCCATTCCCAACATAAACGTCTAATATTAGCCTTTTTAAAAAATTTGAATTTTCACCTCAAAATTTATCGAATTCCAAAGGGAAGACTTATGGAAAAAATGCCATTTTGACATAAAAATTTAAAAATTTTCCAATCGGCTAATATTTGAAAAGCATGTTGGAAATGGCTAAAACGTCAAGTTTCATCTTGGTATCACACGTAGATAATGGTCAAATGGATTTAAAAATTTATTTTAGTCGATATTGTTTTAGCGTCTTAAGAAATATTTTTAATTTCATTTGCCTATTATTTGAAGGGCTTAACATGGTGAAACTTCATTTGTTAACCATTCCCAACATACACGTCAAATATTAGCCTTTTGAAAAACTTTCAATTTTCACCTCAAAATTTGTCGATTTCCAACGTAACACCTATTGAAATGATGCATTTTGACATAAAAATTTAAAATTTTTCCAATTGGCTAATATTTTACATGCGTGTTGGAAATGGCTAAAAGTTGAGTTTCATCATGGTAACCCCCGTAAATAATGGTCAATGGGATTTAAAAATCAATTTTACTAGATATTGTTTTAGTGTGTTACGAAATATTTTTAACTTCATTTGCGTATTATTTGAAGGGTTTAACATGGTGAAACCTCAACTTTTAGCCATTCCCAACATAAACGTCTAATATTAGCCTTTTTAAAAAATTTGAATTTTCACCTCAAAATTTATCGATTTCCAAAGGGAAGACTTATGGAAAAAGCCATTTTGACATAAAAATTTAAAAATTTTCCAATCGGCTAATATTTGAAAAGCATGTTGGAAATGGCTAAAACGTCAAGTTTCATCTTGGTATCACACGTAGATAATGGTCAAATGGATTTAAAAATTTATTTTAGTCGATATTGTTTTAGCGTCTTAAGAAATATTTTTAATTTCATTTGCCTATTATTTGAAGGGCTTAACATGGTGAAACTTCATTTGTTAACCATTCCCAACATACACGTCAAATATTAGCCTTTTGAAAAACTTTCAATTTTCACCTCAAAATTTGTCGATTTCCAACGTAACACCTATTGAAATGATGCATTTTGACATAAAAATTTAAAATTTTTCCAATTGGCTAATATTTTACATGCGTGTTGGAAATGGCTAAAAGTTGAGTTTCATCATGGTAACCCCTGTAAATAATGGTCAATGGGATTTAAAAATCAATTTTACTAGATATTGTTTTAGTGTGTTACGAAATATTTTTAACTTCATTTGCGTATTATTTGAAGGGTTTAACATGGTGAAACCTCAACTTTTAGCCATTCCCAACATAAACGTCTAATATTAGCCTTTTTAAAAAATTTGAATTTTCACCTCAAAATTTATCGAATTCCAAAGGGAAGACTTATGGAAAAAAGCCATTTTGACATAAAAATTTAAAAATTTTCCAATCGGCTAATATTTGAAAAGCATGTTGGAAATGGCTAAAACGTCAAGTTTCATCTTGGTATCACACGTAGATAATGGTCAAATGGATTTAAAAATTTATTTTAGTCGATATTGTTTTAGCGTCTTTAGAAATATTTTTAATTTCATTTGCCTATTATTTGAAGGGCTTAACATGGTGAAACTTCATTTGTTAACCATTCCCAACATACACGTCAAATATTAGCCTTTTGAAAAACTTTCAATTTTCACCTCAAAATTTGTCGATTTCCAACGTAACACCTATTGAAATGATGCATTTTGACATAAAAATTTAAATTTTTTCCAATTGGCTAATATTTTACATGCGTGTTGGAAATGGCTAAAAGTTGAGTTTCATCATGGTAACCCCTGTAAATAATGGTCAATGGGATTTAAAAATCAATTTTACTAGATATTGTTTTAGTGTGTTACGAAATATTTTTAACTTCATTTGCGTATTATTTGAAGGGTTTAACATGGTGAAACCTCAACTTTTAGCCATTCCCAACATAAACGTCTAATATTAGCCTTTTTAAAAAATTTGAATTTTCACCTCAAAATTTATCGAATTCCAAAGGGAAGACTTATGGAAAAAAGCCATTTTGACATAAAAATTTAAAAATTTTCCAATCGGCTAATATTTGAAAAGCATGTTGGAAATGGCTAAAACGTCAAGTTTCATCTTGGTATCACACGTAGATAATGGTCAAATGGATTTAAAAATTTATTTTAGTCGATATTGTTTTAGCGTCTTTAGAAATATTTTTAATTTCATTTGCCTATTATTTGAAGGGCTTAACATGGTGAAACTTCATTTGTTAACCATTCCCAACATACACGTCAAATATTAGCCTTTTGAAAAACTTTCAATTTTCACCTCAAAATTTGTCGATTTCCAACGTAACACCTATTGAAATGATGCATTTTGACATAAAAATTTAAAATTTTTCCAATTGGCTAATATTTTACATGCGTGTTGGAAATGGCTAAAAGTTGAGTTTCATCATGGTAACCCCTGTAAATAATGGTCAATGGGATTGAAAAATCAATTTTACTAGATATTTTTTTTCGTGTGTTACGAAATATTTTTAACTTCATTTGCGTATTATTTGAAGGGTTTAACATGGTGAAACCTCAACTTTTAGCCATTCCCAACATAAACGTCTAATATTAGCCTTTTTAAAAAATTTGTATTTTCACCTCAAAATTTATCGATTTCCAAAGGGAAGACTTATGGAAAAAGCCATTTTGACATAAAAATTTAAAAATTTTCCAATCGGCTAATATTTGAAAAGCATGTTGGAAATGGCTAAAACGTCAAGTTTCATCTTGGTATCACACGTAGATAATGGTCAAATGGATTTAAAAATTTATTTTAGTCGATATTGTTTTAGCGTCTTAAGAAATATTTTTAATTTCATTTGCCTATTATTTGAAGGGCTTAACATGGTGAAACTTCATTTGTTAACCATTCCCAACATACACGTCAAATATTAGCCTTTTGAAAAACTTTCAATTTTCACCTCAAAATTTGTCGATTTCCAACGTAACACCTATTGAAATGATGCATTTTGACATAAAAATTTAAAATTTTTCCAATTGGCTAATATTTTACATGCGTGTTGGAAATGGCTAAAAGTTGAGTTTCATCATGGTAACCCCCGTAAATAATGGTCAATGGGATTTAAAAATCAATTTTACTAGATATTGTTTTAGTGTGTTACGAAATATTTTTAACTTCATTTGCGTATTATTTGAAGGGTTTAACATGGTGAAACCTCAACTTTTAGCCATTCCCAACATAAACGTCTAATATTAGCCTTTTTTAAAAATTTTGAATTTTCACCTCAAAATTTATCGAATTCCAAAGGGAAGACTTATGGAAAAAAGCCATTTTGACATAAAAATTTAAAAATTTTCCAATCGGCTAATATTTGAAAGGCATGTTGGAAATGGCTAAAACGTCAAGTTTCATCTTGGTATCACACGTAGATAATGGTCAAATGGATTTAAAAATTTATTTTAGTCGATATTGTTTTAGCGTCTTTAGAAATATTTTTAATTTCATTTGCCTATTATTTGAAGGGCTTAACATGGTGAAACTTCATTTGTTAACCATTCCCAACATACACGTCAAATATTAGCCTTTTGAAAAACTTTCAATTTTCACCTCAAAATTTGTCGATTTCCAACGTAACACCTATTGAAATGATGCATTTTGACATAAAAATTTAAAATTTTTCCAATTGGCTAATATTTTACATGCGTGTTGGAAATGGCTAAAAGTTGAGTTTCATCATGGTAACACTTGTAAATAATGGTCAATGGGATTTAAAAATCAGTTTTACTAGATATTGTTTTAGTGTGTTACGAAATATTTTTAACTTCATTTGCGTATTATTTGAAGGGTTTAACATGGTGAAACCTCAACTTTTAGCCATTCCCAACATAAACGTCTAATATTAGCCTTTTTAAAAAATTTGAATTTTCACCTCAAAATTTATCGAATTCCAAAGGGAAGACTTATGGAAAAAAGCCATTTTGACATAAAAATTTAAAAATTTTCCAATCGGCTAATATTTGAAAAGCATGTTGGAAATGGCTAAAACGTCAAGTTTCATCTTGGTATCACACGTAGATAATGGTCAAATGGATTTAAAAATTTATTTTAGTCGATATTGTTTTAGCGTCTTAAGAAATATTTTTAATTTCATTTGCCTATTATTTGAAGGGCTTAACATGGTGAAACTTCATTTGTTAACCATTCCCAACATACACGTCAAATATTAGCCTTTTGAAAAACTTTCAATTTTCACCTCAAAATTTGTCGATTTCCAACGTAACACCTATTGAAATGATGCATTTTGACATAAAAATTTAAAATTTTTCCAATTGGCTAATATTTTACATGCGTGTTGGAAATGGCTAAAAGTTGAGTTTCATCATGGTAACACTCGTAAATAATGGTCAATGGGATTGAAAAATCAATTTTACTAGATATTGTTTTAGTGTGTTACGAAATATTTTTAACTTCATTTGCGTATTATTTGAAGGGTTTAACATGGTGAAACCTCAACTTTTAGCCATTCCCAACATAAACGTCTAATATTAGCCATTTTAAAAAATTTGAATTTTCACCTCAAAATTTATCGATTTCCAAAGGGAAGACTTATGGAAAAAAGCCATTTTGACATAAAAATTTAAAAATTTTCCAATCGGCTAATATTTGAAAAGCATGTTGGAAATGGCTAAAACGTCAAGTTTCATCTTGGTATCACACGTAGATAATGGTCAAATGGATTTAAAAATTTATTTTAGTCGATATTGTTTTAGCGTCTTAAGAAATATTTTTAATTTCATTTGCCTATTATTTGAAGGGCTTAACATGGTGAAACTTCATTTGTTAACCATTCCCAACATACACGTCAAATATTAGCCTTTTGAAAAACTTTCAATTTTCACCTCAAAATTTGTCGATTTCCAACGTAACACCTATTGAAATGATGCATTTTGACATAAAAATTTAAAATTTTTCCAATTGGCTAATATTTTACATGCGTGTTGGAAATGGCTAAAAGTTGAGTTTCATCATGGTAACCCCGTAAATAATGGTCAATGGGATTTAAAAATCAATTTTACTAGATATTGTTTTAGTGTGTTACGAAATATTTTTAACTTCATTTGCGTATTATTTGAAGGGTTTAACATGGTGAAACCTCAACTTTTAGCCATTCCCAACATAAACGTCTAATATTAGCCTTTTTAAAAAATTTGAATTTTCACCTCAAAATTTATCGAATTCCAAAGGGAAGACTTATGGAAAAAAGCCATTTTGACATAAAAATTTAAAAATTTTCCAATCGGCTAATATTTGAAAGGCATGTTGGAAATGGCTAAAACGTCAAGTTTCATCTTGGTATCACACGTAGATAATGGTCAAATGGATTTAAAAATTTATTTTAGTCGATATTGTTTTAGCGTCTTTAGAAATATTTTTAATTTCATTTGCCTATTATTTGAAGGGCTTAACATGGTGAAACTTCATTTGTTAACCATTCCCAACATACACGTCAAATATTAGCCTTTTGAAAAACTTTCAATTTTCACCTCAAAATTTGTCGATTTCCAACGTAACACCTATTGAAATGATGCATTTTGACATAAAAATTTAAAATTTTTCCAATTGGCTAATATTTTACATGCGTGTTGGAAATGGCTAAAAGTTGAGTTTCATCATGGTAACCCCTGTAAATAATGGTCAATGGGATTTAAAAATCAATTTTACTAGATATTGTTTTAGTGTGTTACGAAATATTTTTAACTTCATTTGCGTATTATTTGAAGGGTTTAACATGGTGAAACCTCAACTTTTAGCCATTCCCAACATAAACGTCTAATATTAGCCTTTTTAAAAAATTTGAATTTTCACCTCAAAATTTATCGAATTCCAAAGGGAAGACTTATGGAAAAAAGCCATTTTGACATAAAAATTTAAAAATTTTCCAATCGGCTAATATTTGAAAAGCATGTTGGAAATGGCTAAAACGTCAAGTTTCATCTTGGTATCACACGTAGATAATGGTCAAATGGATTTAAAAATTTATTTTAGTCGATATTGTTTTAGCGTCTTAAGAAATATTTTTAATTTCATTTGCCTATTATTTGAAGGGCTTAACATGGTGAAACTTCATTTGTTAACCATTCCCAACATACACGTCAAATATTAGCCTTTTGAAAAACTTTCAATTTTCACCTCAAAATTTGTCGATTTCCAACGTAACACCTATTGAAATGATGCATTTTGACATAAAAATTTAAAATTTTTCCAATTGGCTAATATTTTACATGCGTGTTGGAAATGGCTAAAAGTTGAGTTTCATCATGGTAACACCTGTAAATAATGGTCAATGGGATTTAAAAATCAATTTTACTAGATATTGTTTTAGTGTGTTACGAAATATTTTTAACTTCATTTGCGTATTATTTGAAGGGTTTAACATGGTGAAACCTCAACTTTTAGCCATTCCCAACATAAACGTCTAATATTAGCCTTTTTAAAAAATTTGAATTTTCACCTCAAAATTTATCGAATTCCAAAGGGAAGACTTATGGAAAAAAGCCATTTTGACATAAAAATTTAAAAATTTTCCAATCGGCTAATATTTGAAAAGCATGTTGGAAATGGCTAAAACGTCAAGTTTCATCTTGGTATCACACGTAGATAATGGTCAAATGGATTTAAAAATTTATTTTAGTCGATATTGTTTTAGCGTCTTTAGAAATATTTTTAATTTCATTTGCCTATTATTTGAAGGGCTTAACATGGTGAAACTTCATTTGTTAACCATTCCCAACATACACGTCAAATATTAGCCTTTTGAAAAACTTTCAATTTTCACCTCAAAATTTGTCGATTTCCAACGTAACACCTATTGAAATGATGCATTTTGACATAAAAATTTAAAATTTTTCCAATTGGCTAATATTTTACATGCGTGTTGGAAATGGCTAAAAGTTGAGTTTCATCATGGTAACACCGTAAATAATGGTCAATGGGATTTAAAAATCAATTTTACTAGATATTGTTTTAGTGTGTTACGAAATATTTTTAACTTCATTTGCGTATTATTTGAAGGGTTTAACATGGTGAAACCTCAACTTTTAGCCATTCCCAACATAAACGTCTAATATTAGCCTTTTTAAAAAATTTGAATTTTCACCTCAAAATTTATCGAATTCCAAAGGGAAGACTTATGGAAAAAAGCCATTTTGACATAAAAATTTAAAAATTTTCCAATCGGCTAATATTTGAAAAGCATGTTGGAAATGGCTAAAACGTCAAGTTTCATCTTGGTATCACACGTAGATAATGGTCAAATGGATTTAAAAATTTATTTTAGTCGATATTGTTTTAGCGTCTTTAGAAATATTTTTAATTTCATTTGCCTATTATTTGAAGGGCTTAACATGGTGAAACTTCATTTGTTAACCATTCCCAACATACACGTCAAATATTAGCCTTTTGAAAAACTTTCAATTTTCACCTCAAAATTTGTCGATTTCCAACGTAACACCTATTGAAATGATGCATTTTGACATAAAAATTTAAAATTTTTTCCAATTGGCTAATATTTTACATGCGTGTTGGAAATGGCTAAAAGTTGAGTTTCATCATGGTAACCCCGTAAATAATGGTCAATGGGATTTAAAAATCAATTTTACTAGATATTGTTTTAGTGTGTTACGAAATATTTTTAACTTCATTTGCGTATTATTTGAAGGGTTTAACATGGTGAAACCTCAACTTTTAGCCATTCCCAACATAAACGTCTAATATTAGCCTTTTTAAAAAATTTGAATTTTCACCTCAAAATTTATCGAATTCCAAAGGGAAGACTTATGGAAAAAAGCCATTTTGACATAAAAATTTAAAAATTTTCCAATCGGCTAATATTTGAAAAGCATGTTGGAAATGGCTAAAACGTCAAGTTTCATCTTGGTATCACACGTAGATAATGGTCAAATGGATTTAAAAATTTATTTTAGTCGATATTGTTTTAGCGTCTTAAGAAATATTTTTAATTTCATTTGCCTATTATTTGAAGGGCTTAACATGGTGAAACTTCATTTGTTAACCATTCCCAACATACACGTCAAATATTAGCCTTTTGAAAAACTTTCAATTTTCACCTCAAAATTTGTCGATTTCCAACGTAACACCTATTGAAATGATGCATTTTGACATAAAAATTTAAAATTTTTCCAATTGGCTAATATTTTACATGCGTGTTGGAAATGGCTAAAAGTTGAGTTTCATCATGGTAACCCCCGTAAATAATGGTCAATGGGATTTAAAAATCAATTTTACTAGATATTGTTTTAGTGTGTTACGAAATATTTTTAACTTCATTTGCGTATTATTTGAAGGGTTTAACATGGTGAAACCTCAACTTTTAGCCATTCCCAACATAAACGTCTAATATTAGCCTTTTTAAAAAATTTGAATTTTCACCTCAAAATTTATCGAATTCCAAAGGGAAGACTTATGGAAAAAGCCATTTTGACATAAAAATTTAAAAATTTTCCAATCGGCTAATATTTGAAAAGCATGTTGGAAATGGCTAAAACGTCAAGTTTCATCTTGGTATCACACGTAGATAATGGTCAAATGGATTTAAAAATTTATTTTAGTCGATATTGTTTTAGCGTCTTTAGAAATATTTTTAATTTCATTTGCCTATTATTTGAAGGGCTTAACATGGTGAAACTTCATTTGTTAACCATTCCCAACATACACGTCAAATATTAGCCTTTTGAAAAACTTTCAATTTTCACCTCAAAATTTGTCGATTTCCAACGTAACACCTATTGAAATGATGCATTTTGACATAAAAATTTAAAATTTTTCCAATTGGCTAATATTTTACATGCGTGTTGGAAATGGCTAAAAGTTGAGTTTCATCATGGTAACCCCGTAAATAATGGTCAATGGGATTTAAAAATCAATTTTACTAGATATTGTTTTAGTGTGTTACGAAATATTTTTAACTTCATTTGCGTATTATTTGAAGGGTTTAACATGGTGAAACCTCAACTTTTAGCCATTCCCAACATAAACGTCTAATATGAGCCTTTTTAAAAAATTTGAATTTTCACCTCAAAATTTATCGAATTCCAAAGGGAAGACTTATGGAAAAAAGCCATTTTGACATAAAAATTTAAAAATTTTCCAATCGGCTAATATTTGAAAAGCATGTTGGAAATGGCTAAAACGTCAAGTTTCATCTTGGTATCACACGTAGATAATGGTCAAATGGATTTAAAAATTTATTTTAGTCGATATTGTTTTAGCGTCTTAAGAAATATTTTTAATTTCATTTGCCTATTATTTGAAGGGCTTAACATGGTGAAACTTCATTTGTTAACCATTCCCAACATACACGTCAAATATTAGCCTTTTGAAAAACTTTCAATTTTCACCTCAAAATTTGTCGATTTCCAACGTAACACCTATTGAAATGATGCATTTTGACATAAAAATTTAAAATTTTTCCAATTGGCTAATATTTTACATGCGTGTTGGAAATGGCTAAAAGTTGAGTTTCATCATGGTAACACCTGTAAATAATGGTCAATGGGATTTAAAAATCAATTTTACTAGATATTGTTTTAGTGTGTTACGAAATATTTTTAACTTCATTTGCGTATTATTTGAAGGGTTTAACATGGTGAAACCTCAACTTTTAGCCATTCCCAACATAAACGTCTAATATTAGCCTTTTTAAAAAATTTGAATTTTCACCTCAAAATTTATCGAATTCCAAAGGGAAGACTTATGGAAAAAAGCCATTTTGACATAAAAATTTAAAAATTTTCCAATCGGCTAATATTTGAAAAGCATGTTGGAAATGGCTAAAACGTCAAGTTTCATCTTGGTATCACACGTAGATAATGGTCAAATGGATTTAAAAATTTATTTTAGTCGATATTGTTTTAGCGTCTTAAGAAATATTTTTAATTTCATTTGCCTATTATTTGAAGGGCTTAACATGGTGAAACTTCATTTGTTAACCATTCCCAACATACACGTCAAATATTAGCCTTTTGAAAAACTTTCAATTTTCACCTCAAAATTTGTCGATTTCCAACGTAACACCTATTGAAATGATGCATTTTGACATAAAAATTTAAAAATTTTCCAATTGGCTAATATTTTACATGCGTGTTGGAAATGGCTAAAAGTTGAGTTTCATCATGGTAACACTCGTAAATAATGGTCAATGGGATTTAAAAATCAATTTTACTAGATATTGTTTTAGTGTGTTACGAAATATTTTTAACTTCATTTGCGTATTATTTGAAGGGTTTAACATGGTGAAACCTCAACTTTTAGCCATTCCCAACATAAACGTCTAATATTAGCCTTTTTAAAAAATTTGAATTTTCACCTCAAAATTTATCGAATTCCAAAGGGAAGACTTATGGAAAAAAGCCATTTTGACATAAAAATTTAAAAATTTTCCAATCGGCTAATATTTGAAAAGCATGTTGGAAATGGCTAAAACGTCAAGTTTCATCTTGGTATCACACGTAGATAATGGTCAAATGGATTTAAAAATTTATTTTAGTCGATATTGTTTTAGCGTCTTAAGAAATATTTTTAATTTCATTTGCCTATTATTTGAAGGGCTTAACATGGTGAAACTTCATTTGTTAACCATTCCCAACATACACGTCAAATATTAGCCTTTTGAAAAACTTTCAATTTTCACCTCAAAATTTGTCGATTTCCAACGTAACACCTATTGAAATGATGCATTTTGACATAAAAATTTAAAATTTTTCCAATTGGCTAATATTTTACATGCGTGTTGGAAATGGCTAAAAGTTGAGTTTCATCATGGTAACACTCGTAAATAATGGTCAATGGGATTTAAAAATCAATTTTACTAGATATTGTTTTAGTGTGTTACGAAATATTTTTAACTTCATTTGCGTATTATTTGAAGGGTTTAACATGGTGAAACCTCAACTTTTAGCCATTCCCAACATAAACGTCTAATATTAGCCTTTTTAAAAATTTGAATTTTCACCTCAAAATTTATCGAATTCCAAAGGGAAGACTTATGGAAAAAAGCCATTTTGACATAAAAATTTAAAAATTTTCCAATCGGCTAATATTTGAAAAGCATGTTGGAAATGGCTAAAACGTCAAGTTTCATCTTGGTATCACACGTAGATAATGGTCAAATGGATTTAAAAATTTATTTTAGTCGATATTGTTTTAGCGTCTTTAGAAATATTTTTAATTTCATTTGCCTATTATTTGAAGGGCTTAACATGGTGAAACTTCATTTGTTAACCATTCCCAACATACACGTCAAATATTAGCCTTTTGAAAAACTTTCAATTTTCACCTCAAAATTTGTCGATTTCCAACGTAACACCTATTGAAATGATGCATTTTGACATAAAAATTTAAAATTTTTCCAATTGGCTAATATTTTACATGCGTGTTGGAAATGGCTAAAAGTTGAGTTTCATCATGGTAACCCACGTAAATAATGGTCAATGGGATTTAAAAATCAATTTTACTAGATATTGTTTTAGTGTGTTACGAAATATTTTTAACTTCATTTGCGTATTATTTGAAGGGTTTAACATGGTGAAACCTCAACTTTTAGCCATTCCCAACATAAACGTCTAATATTAGCCATTTTAAAAAATTTGAATTTTCACCTCAAAATTTATCGATTTCCAAAGGGAAGACTTATGGAAAAAAGCCATTTTGACATAAAAATTTAAAAATTTTCCAATCGGCTAATATTTGAAAAGCATGTTGGAAATGGCTAAAACGTCAAGTTTCATCTTGGTATCACACGTAGATAATGGTCAAATGGATTTAAAAATTTATTTTAGTCGATATTGTTTTAGCGTCTTAAGAAATATTTTTAATTTCATTTGCCTATTATTTGAAGGGCTTAACATGGTGAAACTTCATTTGTTAACCATTCCCAACATACACGTCAAATATTAGCCTTTTGAAAAACTTTCAATTTTCACCTCAAAATTTGTCGATTTCCAACGTAACACCTATTGAAATGATGCATTTTGACATAAAAATTTAAAATTTTTCCAATTGGCTAATATTTTACATGCGTGTTGGAAATGGCTAAAAGTTGAGTTTCATCATGGTAACCCCTGTAAATAATGGTCAATGGGATTTAAAAATCAATTTTACTAGATATTGTTTTAGTGTGTTACGAAATATTTTTAACTTCATTTGCGTATTATTTGAAGGGTTTAACATGGTGAAACCTCAACTTTTAGCCATTCCCAACATAAACGTCTAATATTAGCCTTTTTAAAAAATTTGAATTTTCACCTCAAAATTTATCGAATTCCAAAGGGAAGACTTATGGAAAAAGCCATTTTGACATAAAAATTTAAAAATTTTCCAATCGGCTAATATTTGAAAAGCATGTTGGAAATGGCTAAAACGTCAAGTTTCATCTTGGTATCACACGTAGATAATGGTCAAATGGATTTAAAAATTTATTTTAGTCGATATTGTTTTAGCGTCTTTAGAAATATTTTTAATTTCATTTGCCTATTATTTGAAGGGCTTAACATGGTGAAACTTCATTTGTTAACCATTCCCAACATACACGTCAAATATTAGCCTTTTGAAAAACTTTCAATTTTCACCTCAAAATTTGTCGATTTCCAACGTAACACCTATTGAAATGATGCATTTTGACATAAAAATTTAAAATTTTTCCAATCGGCTAATATTTGAAAAGCATGTTGGAAATGGCTAAAACGTCAAGTTTCATCTTGGTATCACACGTAGATAATGGTCTAATGGATTTAAAAATTTATTTTAGTCGATATTGTTTTAGCGTCTTAAGAAATATTTTTAATTTCATTTGCCTATTATTTCAAGGGCTTAACATGGTGAAACTTCATTTGTTAACCATTCCCAACATACACGTCAAATATTAGCCTTTTGAAAAACTATCAATTTTCACCTCAAAATTTGTCGATTTCCAAAGTAACACCTATCGAAATGATGCGTTTTGTCATAAAAATTTGAAAATTTTCCAATCGGCTAATATTTGAAAAGCATGTTGGAAATGGCTAAAACGTCAAGTTTCATCTTGGTATCACACGTAGATAATGGTCAAATGGATTTAAAAATTTATTTTAGTCGATATTGTTTTAGCGTCTTAAGAAATATTTTTAATTTCATTTGCCTATTATTTGAAGGGCTTAACATGGTGAAACTTCATTTGTTAACCATTCCCAACATACACGTCAAATATTAGCCTTTTGAAAAACTTTCAATTTTCACCTCAAAATTTGTCGATTTCCAACGTAACACCTATTGAAATGATGCATTTTGACATAAAAATTTAAAAATTTTCCAATTGGCTAATATTTTACATGCGTGTTGGAAATGGCTAAAAGTTGAGTTTCATCATGGTAACCCCCGTAAATAATGGTCAATGGGATTTAAAAATCAATTTTACTAGATATTGTTTTAGTGTGTTACGAAATATTTTTAACTTCATTTGCGTATTATTTGAAGGGTTTAACATGGTGAAACCTCAACTTTTAGCCATTCCCAACATAAACGTCTAATATTAGCCTTTTTAAAAAATTTGAATTTTCACCTCAAAATTTATCGATTTCCAAAGGGAAGACTTATGGAAAAAGCCATTTTGACATAAAAATTTAAAAATTTTCCAATCGGCTAATATTTGAAAAGCATGTTGGAAATGGCTAAAACGTCAAGTTTCATCTTGGTATCACACGTAGATAATGGTCAAATGGATTTAAAAATTTATTTTAGTCGATATTGTTTTAGCGTCTTAAGAAATATTTTTAATTTCATTTGCCTATTATTTGAAGGGCTTAACATGGTGAAACTTCATTTGTTAACCATTCCCAACATACACGTCAAATATTAGCCTTTTGAAAAACTTTCAATTTTCACCTCAAAATTTGTCGATTTCCAACGTAACACCTATTGAAATGATGCATTTTGACATAAAAATTTAAAATTTTTTCCAATCGGCTAATATTTGAAAAGCATGTTGGAAATGGCTAAAACGTCAAGTTTCATCTTGGTATCACACGTAGATAATGGTCAAATGGATTTAAAAATTTATTTTAGTCGATATTGTTTTAGCGTCTTAAGAAATATTTTTAATTTCATTTGCCTATTATTTCAAGGGCTTAACATGGTGAAACTTCATTTGTTAACCATTCCCAACATACACGTCAAATATTAGCCTTTTGAAAAACTATCAATTTTCACCTCAAAATTTGTCGATTTCCAAAGTAACACTTATCGAAATGATGCGTTTTGTCATAAAAATTTGAAAATTTTCCAATCGGCTAATATTTGAAAAGCATGTTGGAAATGGCTAAAACGTCAAGTTTCATCTTGGTATCACACGTAGATAATGGTCAAATGGATTTAAAAATTTATTTTAGTCGATATTGTTTTAGCGTCTTAAGAAATATTTTTAATTTCATTTGCCTATTATTTGAAGGGCTTAACATGGTGAAACTTCATTTGTTAACCATTCCCAACATACACGTCAAATATTAGCCTTTTGAAAAACTTTCAATTTTCACCTCAAAATTTGTCGATTTCCAACGTAACACCTATTGAAATGATGCATTTTGACATAAAAATTTAAAATTTTTCCAATTGGCTAATATTTTACATGCGTGTTGGAAATGGCTAAAAGTTGAGTTTCATCATGGTAACCCCCGTAAATAATGGTCAATGGGATTTAAAAATCAATTTTACTAGATATTGTTTTAGTGTGTTACGAAATATTTTTAACTTCATTTGCGTATTATTTGAAGGGTTTAACATGGTGAAACCTCAACTTTTAGCCATTCCCAACATAAACGTCTAATATTAGCCTTTTTAAAAAATTTGAATTTTCACCTCAAAATTTATCGAATTCCAAAGGGAAGACTTATGGAAAAAGCCATTTTGACATAAAAATTTAAAAATTTTCCAATCGGCTAATATTTGAAAAGCATGTTGGAAATGGCTAAAACGTCAAGTTTCATCTTGGTATCACACGTAGATAATGGTCAAATGGATTTAAAAATTTATTTTAGTCGATATTGTTTTAGCGTCTTATGAAATATTTTTAATTTCATTTGCCTATTATTTGAAGGGCTTAACATGGTGAAACTTCATTTGTTAACCATTCCCAACATACACGTCAAATATTAGCCTTTTGAAAAACTTTCAATTTTCACCTCAAAATTTGTCGATTTCCAACGTAACACCTATTGAAATGATGCATTTTGACATAAAAATTTAAAATTTTTCCAATCGGCTAATATTTGAAAAGCATGTTGGAAATGGCTAAAACGTCAAGTTTCATCTTGGTATCACACGTAGATAATGGTCAAATGGATTTAAAAATTTATTTTAGTCGATATTGTTTTAGCGTCTTAAGAAATATTTTTAATTTCATTTGCCTATTATTTCAAGGGCTTAACATGGTGAAACTTCATTTGTTAACCATTCCCAACATACACGTCAAATATTAGCCTTTTGAAAAACTATCAATTTTCACCTCAAAATTTGTCGATTTCCAAAGTAACACCTATGGAAATGATGCGTTTTGTCATAAAAATTTGAAAATTTTCCAATCGGCTAATATTTGAAAAGCATGTTGGAAATGGCTAAAACGTCAAGTTTCATCTTGGTATCACACGTAGATAATGGTCAAATGGATTTAAAAATTTATTTTAGTCGATATTGTTTTAGCGTCTTAAGAAATATTTTTAATTTCATTTGCCTATTATTTGAAGGGCTTAACATGGTGAAACTTCATTTGTTAACCATTCCCAACATACACGTCAAATATTAGCCTTTTGAAAAACTATCAATTTTCACCTCAAAATTTGTCGATTTCCAAAGTAACACCTACTGAAATGATGCGTTTTGTCATAAAAATTTGAAAATTTTCCAATCGGCTAATATTTGAAAAGCATGTTGGAAATGGCTAAAACGTCAAGTTTCATCTTGGTATCACACGTAGATAATGGTCAAATGGATTTAAAAATTTATTTTAGTCGATATTGTTTTAGCGTCTTAAGAAATATTTTTAATTTCATTTGCCTATTATTTGAAGGGCTTAACATGGTGAAACTTCATTTGTTAACCATTCCCAACATACACGTCAAATATTAGCCTTTTGAAAAACTTTCAATTTTCACCTCAAAATTTGTCGATTTCCAACGTAACACCTATTGAAATGATGCATTTTGACATAAAAATTTAAAATTTTTCCAATTGGCTAATATTTTACATGCGTGTTGGAAATGGCTAAAAGTTGAGTTTCATCATGGTAACCCTCGTAAATAATGGTCAATGGGATTTAAAAATCAATTTTACTAGATATTGTTTTAGTGTGTTACGAAATATTTTTAACTTCATTTGCGTATTATTTGAAGGGTTTAACATGGTGAAACCTCAACTTTTAGCCATTCCCAACATAAACGTCTAATATTAGCCTTTTTAAAAAATTTGAATTTTCACCTCAAAATTTATCGATTTCCAAAGGGAAGACTTATGGAAAAAGCCATTTTGACATAAAAATTTAAAAATTTTCCAATCGGCTAATATTTGAAAAGCATGTTGGAAATGGCTAAAACGTCAAGTTTCATCTTGGTATCACACGTAGATAATGGTCAAATGGATTTAAAAATTTATTTTAGTCGATATTGTTTTAGCGTCTTAAGAAATATTTTTAATTTCATTTGCCTATTATTTGAAGGGCTTAACATGGTGAAACTTCATTTGTTAACCATTCCCAACATACACGTCAAATATTAGCCTTTTGAAAAACTTTCAATTTTCACCTCAAAATTTGTCGATTTCCAACGTAACACCTATTGAAATGATGCATTTTGACATAAAAATTTAAAATTTTTTCCAATCGGCTAATATTTGAAAAGCATGTTGGAAATGGCTAAAACGTCAAGTTTCATCTTGGTATCACACGTAAATAATGGTCAATGGGATTTAAAAATTAATTTTACTAGATATTGTTTTAGTGTGTTAAGAAATATTTTTAATTTCATTTGCCTATTATTTGAAGGGCTTAACATGGTGAAACTTCATTTGTTAACCATTCCCAACATACACGTCAAATATTAGCCTTTTGAAAAACTTTCAATTTTCACCTCAAAATTTATCGATTTCCAAAGGGAAGACTTATGGAAATGATGCGATTTTGTCATAAAAATTTGAAAATTTTCCAATCGGCTAATATTTGAAAAGCATGTTGAAAATGGCTAAAACGTCAAGTTTCATCTTGGTATCACACGTAGATAATGGTCAAATGGATTTAAAAATTTATTTTAGTCGATATTGTTTTAGCGTCTTAAGAAATATTTTTAATTTCATTTGCCTATTATTTGAAGGGCTTAACATGGTGAAACTTCATTTGTTAACCATTCCCAACATACACGTCAAATATTAGCCTTTTGAAAAACTTTCAATTTTCACCTCAAAATTTGTCGATTTCCAACGTAACACCTATTGAAATGATGCATTTTGACATAAAAATTTAAAATTTTTTTCCAATTGGCTAATATTTTACATGCGTGTTGGAAATGGCTAAAAGTTGAGTTTCATCATGGTAACCCCCGTAAATAATGGTCAATGGGATTTAAAAATCAATTTTACTAGATATTGTTTTAGTGTGTTACGAAATATTTTTAACTTCATTTGCGTATTATTTGAAGGGTTTAACATGGTGAAACCTCAACTTTTAGCCATTCCCAACATAAACGTCTAATATTAGCCTTTTTAAAAAATTTGAATTTTCACCTCAAAATTTATCGATTTCCAAAGGGAAGACTTATGGAAAAAGCCATTTTGACATAAAAATTTAAAAATTTTCCAATCGGCTAATATTTGAAAAGCATGTTGGAAATGGCTAAAACGTCAAGTTTCATCTTGGTATCACACGTAGATAATGGTCAAATGGATTTAAAAATTTATTTTAGTCGATATTGTTTTAGCGTCTTAAGAAATATTTTTAATTTCATTTGCCTATTATTTGAAGGGCTTAACATGGTGAAACTTCATTTGTTAACCATTCCCAACATACACGTCAAATATTAGCCTTTTGAAAAACTTTCAATTTTCACCTCAAAATTTGTCGATTTCCAACGTAACACCTATTGAAATGATGCATTTTGACATAAAAATTTAAAATTTTTCCAATTGGCTAATATTTTACATGCGTGTTGGAAATGGCTAAAAGTTGAGTTTCATCATGGTAACCCCACGTAAATAATGGTCAATGGGATTTAAAAATCAATTTTACTAGATATTGTTTTAGTGTGTTACGAAATATTTTTAACTTCATTTGCGTATTATTTGAAGGGTTTAACATGGTGAAACCTCAACTTTTAGCCATTCCCAACATAAACGTCTAATATTAGCCTTTTTAAAAAATTTGAATTTTCACCTCAAAATTTATCGAATTCCAAAGGGAAGACTTATGGAAAAAAGCCATTTTGACATAAAAATTTAAAAATTTTCCAATCGGCTAATATTTGAAAGGCATGTTGGAAATGGCTAAAACGTCAAGTTTCATCTTGGTATCACACGTAGATAATGGTCAAATGGATTTAAAAATTTATTTTAGTCGATATTGTTTTAGCGTCTTTAGAAATATTTTTAATTTCATTTGCCTATTATTTGAAGGGCTTAACATGGTGAAACTTCATTTGTTAACCATTCCCAACATACACGTCAAATATTAGCCTTTTGAAAAACTTTCAATTTTCACCTCAAAATTTGTCGATTTCCAACGTAACACCTATTGAAATGATGCATTTTGACATAAAAATTTAAAATTTTTCCAATTGGCTAATATTTTACATGCGTGTTGGAAATGGCTAAAAGTTGAGTTTCATCATGGTAACCCCGTAAATAATGGTCAATGGGATTTAAAAATCAATTTTACTAGATATTGTTTTAGTGTGTTACGAAATATTTTTAACTTCATTTGCGTATTATTTGAAGGGTTTAACATGGTGAAACCTCAACTTTTAGCCATTCCCAACATAAACGTCTAATATTAGCCTTTTTAAAAAATTTGAATTTTCACCTCAAAATTTATCGAATTCCAAAGGGAAGACTTATGGAAAAAAGCCATTTTGACATAAAAATTTAAAAATTTTCCAATCGGCTAATATTTGAAAAGCATGTTGGAAATGGCTAAAACGTCAAGTTTCATCTTGGTATCACACGTAGATAATGGTCAAATGGATTTAAAAATTTATTTTAGTCGATATTGTTTTAGCGTCTTAAGAAATATTTTTAATTTCATTTGCCTATTATTTGAAGGGCTTAACATGGTGAAACTTCATTTGTTAACCATTCCCAACATACACGTCAAATATTAGCCTTTTGAAAAACTTTCAATTTTCACCTCAAAATTTGTCGATTTCCAACGTAACACCTATTGAAATGATGCATTTTGACATAAAAATTTAAATTTTTTTCCAATTGGCTAATATTTTACATGCGTGTTGGAAATGGCTAAAAGTTGAGTTTCATCATGGTAACCCCGTAAATAATGGTCAATGGGATTTAAAAATCAATTTTACTAGATATTGTTTTAGTGTGTTACGAAATATTTTTAACTTCATTTGCGTATTATTTGAAGGGTTTAACATGGTGAAACCTCAACTTTTAGCCATTCCCAACATAAACGTCTAATATTAGCCTTTTTAAAAAATTTGAATTTTCACCTCAAAATTTATCGAATTCCAAAGGGAAGACTTATGGAAAAAAGCCATTTTGACATAAAAATTTAAAAATTTTCCAATCGGCTAATATTTGAAAAGCATGTTGGAAATGGCTAAAACGTCAAGTTTCATCTTGGTATCACACGTAGATAATGGTCAAATGGATTTAAAAATTTATTTTAGTCGATATTGTTTTAGCGTCTTAAGAAATATTTTTAATTTCATTTGCCTATTATTTGAAGGGCTTAACATGGTGAAACTTCATTTGTTAACCATTCCCAACATACACGTCAAATATTAGCCTTTTGAAAAACTTTCAATTTTCACCTCAAAATTTGTCGATTTCCAACGTAACACCTATTGAAATGATGCATTTTGACATAAAAATTTAAAATTTTTTCCAATTGGCTAATATTTTACATGCGTGTTGGAAATGGCTAAAAGTTGAGTTTCATCATGGTAACCCACGTAAATAATGGTCAATGGGATTTAAAAATCAATTTTACTAGATATTGTTTTAGTGTGTTACGAAATATTTTTAACTTCATTTGCGTATTATTTGAAGGGTTTAACATGGTGAAACCTCAACTTTTAGCCATTCCCAACATAAACGTCTAATATTAGCCTTTTTAAAAAATTTGAATTTTCACCTCAAAATTTATCGAATTCCAAAGGGAAGACTTATGGAAAAAAGCCATTTTGACATAAAAATTTAAAAATTTTCCAATCGGCTAATATTTGAAAAGCATGTTGGAAATGGCTAAAACGTCAAGTTTCATCTTGGTATCACACGTAGATAATGGTCAAATGGATTTAAAAATTTATTTTAGTCGATATTGTTTTAGCGTCTTAAGAAATATTTTTAATTTCATTTGCCTATTATTTGAAGGGCTTAACATGGTGAAACTTCATTTGTTAACCATTCCCAACATACACGTCAAATATTAGCCTTTTGAAAAACTTTCAATTTTCACCTCAAAATTTGTCGATTTCCAACGTAACACCTATTGAAATGATGCATTTTGACATAAAAATTTAAAATTTTTCCAATTGGCTAATATTTTACATGCGTGTTGGAAATGGCTAAAAGTTGAGTTTCATCATGGTAACCCACGTAAATAATGGTCAATGGGATTTAAAAATCAATTTTACTAGATATTGTTTTAGTGTGTTACGAAATATTTTTAACTTCATTTGCGTATTATTTGAAGGGTTTAACATGGTGAAACCTCAACTTTTAGCCATTCCCAACATAAACGTCTAATATTAGCCTTTTTAAAAAATTTGAATTTTCACCTCAAAATTTATCGAATTCCAAAGGGAAGACTTATGGAAAAAGCCATTTTGACATAAAAATTTAAAAATTTTCCAATCGGCTAATATTTGAAAAGCATGTTGGAAATGGCTAAAACGTCAAGTTTCATCTTGGTATCACACGTAGATAATGGTCAAATGGATTTAAAAATTTATTTTAGTCGATATTGTTTTAGCGTCTTAAGAAATATTTTTAATTTCATTTGCCTATTATTTGAAGGGCTTAACATGGTGAAACTTCATTTGTTAACCATTCCCAACATACACGTCAAATATTAGCCTTTTGAAAAACTTTCAATTTTCACCTCAAAATTTGTCGATTTCCAACGTAACACCTATTGAAATGATGCATTTTGACATAAAAATTTAAAATTTTTTCCAATTGGCTAATATTTTACATGCGTGTTGGAAATGGCTAAAAGTTGAGTTTCATCATGGTAACCCCTGTAAATAATGGTCAATGGGATTTAAAAATCAATTTTACTAGATATTGTTTTAGTGTGTTACGAAATATTTTTAACTTCATTTGCGTATTATTTGAAGGGTTTAACATGGTGAAACCTCAACTTTTAGCCATTCCCAACATAAACGTCTAATATTAGCCTTTTTAAAAAATTTGAATTTTCACCTCAAAATTTATCGAATTCCAAAGGGAAGACTTATGGAAAAAAGCCATTTTGACATAAAAATTTAAAAATTTTCCAATCGGCTAATATTTGAAAGGCATGTTGGAAATGGCTAAAACGTCAAGTTTCATCTTGGTATCACACGTAGATAATGGTCAAATGGATTTAAAAATTTATTTTAGTCGATATTGTTTTAGCGTCTTAAGAAATATTTTTAATTTCATTTGCCTATTATTTGAAGGGCTTAACATGGTGAAACTTCATTTGTTAACCATTCCCAACATACACGTCAAATATTAGCCTTTTGAAAAACTTTCAATTTTCACCTCAAAATTTGTCGATTTCCAACGTAACACCTATTGAAATGATGCATTTTGACATAAAAATTTAAAATTTTTCCAATTGGCTAATATTTTACATGCGTGTTGGAAATGGCTAAAAGTTGAGTTTCATCATGGTAACCCTTGTAAATAATGGTCAATGGGATTTAAAAATCAATTTTACTAGATATTGTTTTAGTGTGTTACGAAATATTTTTAACTTCATTTGCGTATTATTTGAAGGGTTTAACATGGTGAAACCTCAACTTTTAGCCATTCCCAACATAAACGTCTAATATTAGCCTTTTTAAAAAATTTGAATTTTCACCTCAAAATTTATCGAATTCCAAAGGGAAGACTTATGGAAAAAGCCATTTTGACATAAAAATTTAAAAATTTTCCAATCGGCTAATATTTGAAAAGCATGTTGGAAATGGCTAAAACGTCAAGTTTCATCTTGGTATCACACGTAGATAATGGTCAAATGGATTTAAAAATTTATTTTAGTCGATATTGTTTTAGCGTCTTAAGAAATATTTTTAATTTCATTTGCCTATTATTTGAAGGGCTTAACATGGTGAAACTTCATTTGTTAACCATTCCCAACATACACGTCAAATATTAGCCTTTTGAAAAACTTTCAATTTTCACCTCAAAATTTGTCGATTTCCAAAGTAACACCTATTGAAATGATGCATTTTGACATAAAAATTTAAAATTTTTTCCAATTGGCTAATATTTTACATGCGTGTTGGAAATGGCTAAAAGTTAAGTTTCATCATGGTAACCCCTGTAAATAATGGTCAATGGGATTTAAAAATCAATTTTACTAGATATTGTTTTAGTGTGTTACGAAATATTTTTAACTTCATTTGCGTATTATTTGAAGGGTTTAACATGGTGAAACCTCAACTTTTAGCCATTCCCAACATAAACGTCTAATATTAGCCTTTTTAAAAAATTTGAATTTTCACCTCAAAATTTATCGAATTCCAAAGGGAAGACTTATGGAAAAAGCCATTTTGACATAAAAATTTAAAAATTTTCCAATCGGCTAATATTTGAAAGGCATGTTGGAAATGGCTAAAACGTCAAGTTTCATCTTGGTATCACACGTAGATAATGGTCAAATGGATTTAAAAATTTATTTTAGTCGATATTGTTTTAGCGTCTTAAGAAATATTTTTAATTTCATTTGCCTATTATTTGAAGGGCTTAACATGGTGAAACTTCATTTGTTAACCATTCCCAACATACACGTCAAATATTAGCCTTTTGAAAAACTTTCAATTTTCACCTCAAAATTTGTCGATTTCCAACGTAACACCTATTGAAATGATGCATTTTGACATAAAAATTTAAAATTTTTTCCAATTGGCTAATATTTTACATGCGTGTTGGAAATGGCTAAAAGTTGAGTTTCATCATGGTAACCCCCGTAAATAATGGTCAATGGGATTTAAAAATCAATTTTACTAGATATTGTTTTAGTGTGTTACGAAATATTTTTAACTTCATTTGCGTATTATTTGAAGGGTTTAACATGGTGAAACCTCAACTTTTAGCCATTCCCAACATAAACGTCTAATATTAGCCTTTTTAAAAAATTTGAATTTTCACCTCAAAATTTATCGAATTCCAAAGGGAAGACTTATGGAAAAAAGCCATTTTGACATAAAAATTTAAAAATTTTCCAATCGGCTAATATTTGAAAAGCATGTTGGAAATGGCTAAAACGTCAAGTTTCATCTTGGTATCACACGTAGATAATGGTCAAATGGATTTAAAAATTTATTTTAGTCGATATTGTTTTAGCGTCTTAAGAAATATTTTTAATTTCATTTGCCTATTATTTGAAGGGCTTAACATGGTGAAACTTCATTTGTTAACCATTCCCAACATACACGTCAAATATTAGCCTTTTGAAAAACTTTCAATTTTCACCTCAAAATTTGTCGATTTCCAACGTAACACCTATTGAAATGATGCATTTTGACATAAAAATTTAAAAATTTTTCCAATTGGCTAATATTTTACATGCGTGTTGGAAATGGCTAAAAGTTGAGTTTCATCATGGTAACCCCTGTAAATAATGGTCAATGGGATTTAAAAATCAATTTTACTAGATATTGTTTTAGTGTGTTACGAAATATTTTTAACTTCATTTGCGTATTATTTGAAGGGTTTAACATGGTGAAACCTCAACTTTTAGCCATTCCCAACATAAACGTCTAATATTAGCCTTTTTAAAAAATTTGAATTTTCACCTCAAAATTTATCGAATTCCAAAGGGAAGACTTATGGAAAAAAGCCATTTTGACATAAAAATTTAAAAATTTTCCAATCGGCTAATATTTGAAAGGCATGTTGGAAATGGCTAAAACGTCAAGTTTCATCTTGGTATCACACGTAGATAATGGTCAAATGGATTTAAAAATTTATTTTAGTCGATATTGTTTTAGCGTCTTAAGAAATATTTTTAATTTCATTTGCCTATTATTTGAAGGGCTTAACATGGTGAAACTTCATTTGTTAACCATTCCCAACATACACGTCAAATATTAGCCTTTTGAAAAACTTTCAATTTTCACCTCAAAATTTGTCGATTTCCAACGTAACACCTATTGAAATGATGCATTTTGACATAAAAATTTAAAATTTTTTCCAATTGGCTAATATTTTACATGCGTGTTGGAAATGGCTAAAAGTTGAGTTTCATCATGGTAACCCTCGTAAATAATGGTCAATGGGATTTAAAAATCAATTTTACTAGATATTGTTTTAGTGTGTTACGAAATATTTTTAACTTCATTTGCGTATTATTTGAAGGGTTTAACATGGTGAAACCTCAACTTTTAGCCATTCCCAACATAAACGTCTAATATTAGCCTTTTTAAAAAAATTTGAATTTTCACCTCAAAATTTATCGAATTCCAAAGGGAAGACTTATGGAAAACGGCCATTTTGACATAAAAATTTAAAAATTTTCCAATCGGCTAATATTTGAAAAGCATGTTGGAAATGGCTAAAACGTCAAGTTTCATCTTGGTATCACACGTAGATAATGGTCAAATGGATTTAAAAATTTATTTTAGTCGATATTGTTTTAGCGTCTTAAGAAATATTTTTAATTTCATTTGCCTATTATTTGAAGGGCTTAACATGGTGAAACTTCATTTGTTAACCATTCCCAACATACACGTCAAATATTAGCCTTTTGAAAAACTTTCAATTTTCACCTCAAAATTTGTCGATTTCCAACGTAACACCTATTGAAATGATGCATTTTGACATAAAAATTTAAAATTTTTTCCAATTGGCTAATATTTTACATGCGTGTTGGAAATGGCTAAAAGTTGAGTTTCATCATGGTAACCCCCGTAAATAATGGTCAATGGGATTGAAAAATCAATTTTACTAGATATTGTTTTAGTGTGTTACGAAATATTTTTAACTTCATTTGCGTATTATTTGAAGGGTTTAACATGGTGAAACCTCAACTTTTAGCCATTCCCAACATAAACGTCTAATATTAGCCTTTTTAAAAAATTTGAATTTTCACCTCAAAATTTATCGATTTCCAAAGGGAAGACTTATGGAAAAAGCCATTTTGACATAAAAATTTAAAAATTTTCCAATCGGCTAATATTTGAAAAGCATGTTGAAAATGGCTAAAACGTCAAGTTTCATCTTGGTATCACACGTAGATAATGGTCAAATGGATTTAAAAATTTATTTTAGTCGATATTGTTTTAGCGTCTTAAGAAATATTTTTAATTTCATTTGCCTATTATTTGAAGGGCTTAACATGGTGAAACTTCATTTGTTAACCATTCCCAACATACACGTCAAATATTAGCCTTTTGAAAAACTTTCAATTTTCACCTCAAAATTTGTCGATTTCCAACGTAACACCTATTGAAATGATGCATTTTGACATAAAAATTTAAAAATTTTCCAATTGGCTAATATTTTATATGCGTGCTGGAAATGGCTAAAAGTTGAGTTTCATCATGGTAACCCCTGTAAATAATGGTCAATGGGATTTAAAAATCAATTTTACTAGATATTGTTTTAGTGTGTTACGAAATATTTTTAACTTCATTTGCGTATTATTTGAAGGGTTTAACATGGTGAAACCTCAACTTTTAGCCATTCCCAACATAAACGTCTAATATTAGCCTTTTTAAAAAATTTGAATTTTCACCTCAAAATTTATCGAATTCCAAAGGGAAGACTTATGGAAAAAAGCCATTTTGACATAAAAATTTAAAAATTTTCCAATCGGCTAATATTTGAAAAGGCATGTTGGAAATGGCTAAAACGTCAAGTTTCATCTTGGTATCACACGTAGATAATGGTCAAATGGATTTAAAAATTTATTTTAGTCGATATTGTTTTAGCGTCTTTAGAAATATTTTTAATTTCATTTGCCTATTATTTGAAGGGCTTAACATGGTGAAACTTCATTTGTTAACCATTCCCAACATACACGTCAAATATTAGCCTTTTGAAAAACTTTCAATTTTCACCTCAAAATTTGTCGATTTCCAACGTAACACCTATTGAAATGATGCATTTTGACATAAAAATTTAAAATTTTTCCAATTGGCTAATATTTTACATGCGTGTTGGAAATGGCTAAAAGTTAAGTTTCATCATGGTAACCCCCGTAAATAATGGTCAATGGGATTTAAAAATCAATTTTACTAGATATTGTTTTAGTGTGTTACGAAATATTTTTAACTTCATTTGCGTATTATTTGAAGGGTTTAACATGGTGAAACCTCAACTTTTAGCCATTCCCAACATAAACGTCTAATATTAGCCTTTTTAAAAAATTTGAATTTTCACCTCAAAATTTATCGAATTCCAAAGGGAAGACTTATGGAAAAATGCCATTTTGACATAAAAATTTAAAAATTTTCCAATCGGCTAATATTTGAAAGGCATGTTGGAAATGGCTAAAACGTCAAGTTTCATCTTGGTATCACACGTAGATAATGGTCAAATGGATTTAAAAATTTATTTTAGTCGATATTGTTTTAGCGTCTTAAGAAATATTTTTAATTTCATTTGCCTATTATTTGAAGGGCTTAACATGGTGAAACTTCATTTGTTAACCATTCCCAACATACACGTCAAATATTAGCCTTTTGAAAAACTTTCAATTTTCACCTCAAAATTTGTCGATTTCCAACGTAACACCTATTGAAATGATGCATTTTGACATAAAAATTTAAAATTTTTCCAATTGGCTAATATTTTACATGCGTGTTGGAAATGGCTAAAAGTTAAGTTTCATCATGGTAACCCCTGTAAATAATGGTCAATGGGATTTAAAAATCAATTTTACTAGATATTGTTTTAGTGTGTTACGAAATATTTTTAACTTCATTTGCGTATTATTTGAAGGGTTTAACATGGTGAAACCTCAACTTTTAGCCATTCCCAACATAAACGTCTAATATTAGCCTTTTTAAAAAATTTGAATTTTCACCTCAAAATTTATCGAATTCCAAAGGGAAGACTTATGGAAAAAGCCATTTTGACATAAAAATTTAAAAATTTTCCAATCGGCTAATATTTGAAAAGCATGTTGGAAATGGCTAAAACGTCAAGTTTCATCTTGGTATCACACGTAGATAATGGTCAAATGGATTTAAAAATTTATTTTAGTCGATATTGTTTTAGCGTCTTAAGAAATATTTTTAATTTCATTTGCCTATTATTTGAAGGGCTTAACATGGTGAAACTTCATTTGTTAACCATTCCCAACATACACGTCAAATATTAGCCTTTTGAAAAACTTTCAATTTTCACCTCAAAATTTGTCGATTTCCAACGTAACACCTATTGAAATGATGCATTTTGACATAAAAATTTAAAATTTTTCCAATTGGCTAATATTTTACATGCGTGTTGGAAATGGCTAAAAGTTAAGTTTCATCATGGTAACCCACGTAAATAATGGTCAATGGGATTTAAAAATCAATTTTACTAGATATTGTTTTAGTGTGTTACGAAATATTTTTAACTTCATTTGCGTATTATTTGAAGGGTTTAACATGGTGAAACCTCAACTTTTAGCCATTCCCAACATAAACGTCTAATATTAGCCTTTTTAAAAAATTTGAATTTTCACCTCAAAATTTATCGAATTCCAAAGGGAAGACTTATGGAAAAAGCCATTTTGACATAAAAATTTAAAAATTTTCCAATCGGCTAATATTTGAAAAGCATGTTGGAAATGGCTAAAACGTCAAGTTTCATCTTGGTATCACACGTAGATAATGGTCAAATGGATTTAAAAATTTATTTTAGTCGATATTGTTTTAGCGTCTTAAGAAATATTTTTAATTTCATTTGCCTATTATTTGAAGGGCTTAACATGGTGAAACTTCATTTGTTAACCATTCCCAACATACACGTCAAATATTAGCCTTTTGAAAAACTTTCAATTTTCACCTCAAAATTTGTCGATTTCCAACGTAACACCTATTGAAATGATGCATTTTGACATAAAAATTTAAAATTTTTCCAATTGGCTAATATTTTACATGCGTGTTGGAAATGGCTAAAAGTTGAGTTTCATCATGGTAACCCTCGTAAATAATGGTCAATGGGATTTAAAAATCAATTTTACTAGATATTGTTTTAGTGTGTTACGAAATATTTTTAACTTCATTTGCGTATTATTTGAAGGGTTTAACATGGTGAAACCTCAACTTTTAGCCATTCCCAACATAAACGTCTAATATTAGCCTTTTTAAAAAATTTGAATTTTCACCTCAAAATTTATCGAATTCCAAAGGGAAGACTTATGGAAAAAAGCCATTTTGACATAAAAATTTAAAAATTTTCCAATCGGCTAATATTTGAAAAGCATGTTGGAAATGGCTAAAACGTCAAGTTTCATCTTGGTATCACACGTAGATAATGGTCAAATGGATTTAAAAATTTATTTTAGTCGATATTGTTTTAGCGTCTTTAGAAATATTTTTAATTTCATTTGCCTATTATTTGAAGGGCTTAACATGGTGAAACTTCATTTGTTAACCATTCCCAACATACACGTCAAATATTAGCCTTTTGAAAAACTTTCAATTTTCACCTCAAAATTTGTCGATTTCCAAAGTAACACCTATTGAAATGATGCATTTTGACATAAAAATTTAAAATTTTTCCAATTTGCTAATATTTTACATGCGTGTTGGAAATGGCTAAAAGTTAAGTTTCAACATGGTAACCCTTGTATATAATGGTCAATGGGATTTAAAAATCAATTTTACTAGATATTGTTTTAGAGTGTTACGAAATATTTTTAACTTCATTTGCGAATTATTTGAAGGGTTTAACATGGTGAAACCTCAACTTTTAGCCATTCCCAACATAAACGTCTAATATTAGCCTTTTTAAAAACTTTGAATTTTCACCTCAAAATTTATCGAATTCCAAAGGGAAGACTTATGGAAAAATGCCATTTTGACATAAAAATTTAAAAATTTTCCAATCGGCTAATATTTGAAAAGCATGTTGGAAATGGCTAAAACGTCAAGTTTCATCTTGGTATCACACGTAGATAATGGTCAAATGGATTTAAAAATTTATTTTAGTCGATATTGTTTTAGCGTCTTAAGAAATATTTTTAATTTCATTTGCCTATTATTTGAAGGGCTTAACATGGTGAAACTTCATTTGTTAACCATTCCCAACATACACGTCAAATATTAGCCTTTTGAAAAACTTTCAATTTTCACCTCAAAATTTGTCGATTTCCAACGTAACACCTATTGAAATGATGCATTTTGACATAAAAATTTAAAATTTTTCCAATTGGCTAATATTTTACATGCGTGTTGGAAATGGCTAAAAGTTGAGTTTCATCATGGTCACCTGTAAATAATGGTCAATGGGATTTAAAAATCAGTTTTACTAGATATTGTTTTAGTGTGTTACGAAATATTTTTAACTTCATTTGCGTATTATTTGAAGGGTTTAACATGGTGAAACCTCAACTTTTAGCCATTCCCAACATAAACGTCTAATATTAGCCTTTTTAAAAAATTTGAATTTTCACCTCAAAATTTATCGAATTCCAAAGGGAAGACTTATGGAAAAAGCCATTTTGACATAAAAATTTAAAATTTTTCCAATCGGCTAATATTTGAAAAGCATGTTGGAAATGGCTAAAACGTCAAGTTTCATCTTGGTATCACACGTAGATAATGGTCAAATGGATTTAAAAATTTATTTTAGTCGATATTGTTTTAGCGTCTTAAGAAATATTTTTAATTTCATTTGCCTATTATTTGAAGGGCTTAACATGGTGAAACTTCATTTGTTAACCATTCCCAACATACACGTCAAATATTAGCCTTTTGAAAAACTTTCAATTTTCACCTCAAAATTTGTCGATTTCCAAAGTAACACCTATTGAAATGATGCATTTTGACATAAAAATTTGAAAATTTTCCAATTGGCTAATATTTTACATGCGTGTTGGAAATGGCTAAAAGTTAAGTTTCATCATGGTAACCCCCGTAAATAATGGTCAATGGGATTTAAAAATCAATTTTACTAGATATTGTTTTAGTGTGTTACGAAATATTTTTAACTTCATTTGCGTATTATTTGAAGGGTTTAACATGGTGAAACCTCAACTTTTAGCCATTCCCAACATAAACGTCTAATATTAGCCTTTTTAAAAAATTTGAATTTTCACCTCAAAATTTATCGAATTCCAAAGGGAAGACTTATGGAAAAAAGCCATTTTGACATAAAAATTTAAAAATTTTCCAATCGGCTAATATTTGAAAAGCATGTTGGAAATGGCTAAAACGTCAAGTTTCATCTTGGTATCACACGTAGATAATGGTCAAATGGATTTAAAAAAATTTATTTTAGTCGATATTGTTTTAGCGTCTTAAGAAATATTTTTAATTTCATTTGCCTATTATTTGAAGGGCTTAACATGGTGAAACTTCATTTGTTAACCATTCCCAACATACACGTCAAATATTAGCCTTTTGAAAAACTTTCAATTTTCACCTCAAAATTTGTCGATTTCCAAAGTAACACCTATTGAAATGATGCATTTTGACATAAAAATTTAAAATTTTTCCAATTGGCTAATATTTTACATGCGTGTTGGAAATGGCTAAAAGTTAAGTTTCATCATGGTAACACTCGTAAATAATGGTCAATGGGATTTAAAAATCAATTTTACTAGATATTGTTTTAGTGTGTTACGAAATATTTTTAACTTCATTTGCGTATTATTTGAAGGGTTTAACATGGTGAAACCTCAACTTTTAGCCATTCCCAACATAAACGTCTAATATTAGCCTTTTTAAAAAATTTGAATTTTCACCTCAAAATTTATCGAATTCCAAAGGGAAGACTTATGGAAAAAGCCATTTTGACATAAAAATTTAAAATTTTTCCAATCGGCTAATATTTGAAAAGCATGTTGGAAATGGCTAAAACGTCAAGTTTCATCTTGGTATCACACGTAGATAATGGTCAAATGGATTTAAAAATTTATTTTAGTCGATATTGTTTTAGCGTCTTAAGAAATATTTTTAATTTCATTTGCCTATTATTTGAAGGGCTTAACATGGTGAAACTTCATTTGTTAACCATTCCCAACATACACGTCAAATATTAGCCTTTTGAAAAACTTTCAATTTTCACCTCAAAATTTGTCGATTTCCAACGTAACACCTATTGAAATGATGCATTTTGACATAAAAATTTAAATTTTTTCCAATTGGCTAATATTTTACATGCGTGTTGGAAATGGCTAAAAGTTGAGTTTCATCATGGTAACCCCCGTAAATAATGGTCAATGGGATTTAAAAATCAATTTTACTAGATATTGTTTTAGTGTGTTACGAAATATTTTTAACTTCATTTGCGTATTATTTGAAGGGTTTAACATGGTGAAACCTCAACTTTTAGCCATTCCCAACATAAACGTCTAATATTAGCCTTTTTAAAAAATTTGAATTTTCACCTCAAAATTTATCGAATTCCAAAGGGAAGACTTATGGAAAAAAAGCCATTTTGACATAATAATTTAAAAATTTTCCAATCGGCTAATATTTGAAAAGCATGTTGGAAATGGCTAAAACGTCAAGTTTCATCTTGGTATCACACGTAGATAATGGTCAAATGGATTTAAAAATTTATTTTAGTCGATATTGTTTTAGCGTCTTAAGAAATATTTTTAATTTCATTTGCCTATTATTTGAAGGGCTTAACATGGTGAAACTTCATTTGTTAACCATTCCCAACATACACGTCAAATATTAGCCTTTTGAAAAACTTTCAATTTTCACCTCAAAATTTGTCGATTTCCAACGTAACACCTATTGAAATGATGCATTTTGACATAAAAATTTAAAATTTTTCCAATTGGCTAATATTTTACAAGCGTGTTGGAAATGGCTAAAAGTTGAGTTTCATCATGGTATCACACTGTAAATAATGGTCAATGGGATTTAAAAATTCAATTTTACTAGATATTGTTTTAGTGTGTTACGAAATATTTTTAACTTCATTTGCGTATTATTTGAAGGGTTTAACATGGTGAAACCTCAACTTTTAGCCATTCCCAACATAAACGTCTAATATTAGCCTTTTAAAAAATTTGAATTTTCACCTCAAAATTTATCGATTTCCAAAGGGAAGACTTATGGAAAAAGCCATTTTGACATAAAAATTTAAAATTTTTTCCAATCGGCTAATATTTGAAAAGCATGTTGGAAATGGCTAAAACGTCAAGTTTCATCTTGGTATCACACGTAGATAATGGTCAAATGGATTTAAAAATTTATTTTAGTCGATATTGTTTTAGCGTCTTAAGAAATATTTTTAATTTCATTTGCCTATTATTTGAAGGGCTTAACATGGTGAAACTTCATTTGTTAACCATTCCCAACATACACGTCAAATATTAGCCTTTTGAAAAACTTTCAATTTTCACCTCAAAATTTGTCGATTTCCAACGTAACACCTATTGAAATGATGCATTTTGACATAAAAATTTAAAAATTTTTCCAATTGGCTAATATTTTACATGCGTGTTGGAAATGGCTAAAAGTTGAGTTTCATCATGGTAACACCTGTAAATAATGGTCAATGGGATTTAAAAATCAGTTTTACTAGATATTGTTTTAGTGTGTTACGAAATATTTTTAACTTCATTTGCGTATTATTTGAAGGGTTTAACATGGTGAAACCTCAACTTTTAGCCATTCCCAACATAAACGTCTAATATTAGCCTTTTTTAAAAAATTTGAATTTTCACCTCAAAATTTATCGAATTCCAAAGGGAAGACTTATGGAAAAAGCCATTTTGACATAAAAATTTAAAATTTTTCCAATCGGCTAATATTTGAAAGCATGTTGGAAATGGCTAAAACGTCAAGTTTCATCTTGGTATCACACGTAGATAATGGTCAAATGGATTTAAAAATTTATTTTAGTCGATATTGTTTTAGCGTCTTAAGAAATATTTTTAATTTCATTTGCCTATTATTTGAAGGGCTTAACATGGTGAAACTTCATTTGTTAACCATTCCCAACATACACGTCAAATATTAGCCTTTTGAAAAACTTTCAATTTTCACCTCAAAATTTGTCGATTTCCAACGTAACACCTATTGAAATGATGCATTTTGACATAAAAATTTGAAAATTTTTCCAATTGGCTAATATTTTACATGCGTGTTGGAAATGGCTAAAAGTTAAGTTTCATCATGGTAACCACGTAAATAATGGTCAATGGGATTTAAAAATCAATTTTACTAGATATTGTTTTAGTGTGTTACGAAATATTTTTAACTTCATTTGCGTATTATTTGAAGGGTTTAACATGGTGAAACCTCATTTTTAGCCATTCCCAACATAAACGTCTAATATTAGCCTTTTTAAAAAATTTGAATTTTCACCTCAAAATTTATCGATTTCCAAAGGGAAGACTTATGGAAAAAGCCATTTTGACATAAAAATTTAAAAATTTTCCAATCGGCTAATATTTGAAAAGCATGTTGGAAATGGCTAAAACGTCAAGTTTCATCTTGGTATCACACGTAGATAATGGTCAAATGGATTTAAAAATTTATTTTAGTCGATATTGTTTTAGCGTCTTAAGAAATATTTTTAATTTCATTTGCCTATTATTTGAAGGGCTTAACATGGTGAAACTTCATTTGTTAACCATTCCCAACATACACGTCAAATATTAGCCTTTTGAAAAACTTTCAATTTTCACCTCAAAATTTGTCGATTTCCAACGTAACACCTATTGAAATGATGCATTTTGACATAAAAATTTAAAATTTTTCCAATTGGCTAATATTTTACATGCGTGTTGGAAATGGCTAAAAGTTGAGTTTCATCATGGTAACCACGTAAATAATGGTCAATGGGATTTAAAAATCAGTTTTACTAGATATTGTTTTAGTGTGTTACGAAATATTTTTAACTTCATTTGCGTATTATTTGAAGGGTTTAACATGGTGAAACCTCAACTTTTAGCCATTCCCAACATAAACGTCTAATATTAGCCTTTTTAAAAATTTTGAATTTTCACCTCAAAATTTATCGAATTCCAAAGGGAAGACTTATGGAAAAAAGCCATTTTGACATAAAAATTTAAAAATTTTCCAATCGGCTAATATTTGAAAAGCATGTTGGAAATGGCTAAAACGTCAAGTTTCATCTTGGTATCACACGTAGATAATGGTCAAATGGATTTAAAAATTTATTTTAGTCGATATTGTTTTAGCGTCTTAAGAAATATTTTTAATTTCATTTGCCTATTATTTGAAGGGCTTAACATGGTGAAACTTCATTTGTTAACCATTCCCAACATACACGTCAAATATTAGCCTTTTGAAAAACTTTCAATTTTCACCTCAAAATTTGTCGATTTCCAACGTAACACCTATTGAAATGATGCATTTTGACATAAAAATTTAAAATTTTTCCAATTGGCTAATATTTTACATGCGTGTTGGAAATGGCTAAAAGTTGAGTTTCATCATGGTAACCCCCGTAAATAATGGTCAATGGGATTTAAAAATCAATTTTACTAGATATTGTTTTAGTGTGTTACGAAATATTTTTAACTTCATTTGCGTATTATTTGAAGGGTTTAACATGGTGAAACCTCAACTTTTAGCCATTCCCAACATAAACGTCTAATATTAGCCATTTTAAAAAATTTGAATTTTCACCTCAAAATTTATCGATTTCCAAAGGGAAGACTTATGGAAAAAAGCCATTTTGACATAAAAATTTAAAAATTTTCCAATCGGCTAATATTTGAAAAGCATGTTGGAAATGGCTAAAACGTCAAGTTTCATCTTGGTATCACACGTAGATAATGGTCAAATGGATTTAAAAATTTATTTTAGTCGATATTGTTTTAGCGTCTTAAGAAATATTTTTAATTTCATTTGCCTATTATTTGAAGGGCTTAACATGGTGAAACTTCATTTGTTAACCATTCCCAACATACACGTCAAATATTAGCCTTTTGAAAAACTTTCAATTTTCACCTCAAAATTTGTCGATTTCCAACGTAACACCTATTGAAATGATGCATTTTGACATAAAAATTTAAAATTTTTCCAATTGGCTAATATTTTACATGCGTGTTGGAAATGGCTAAAAGTTGAGTTTCATCATGGTAACCCTTGTAAATAATGGTCAATGGGATTTAAAAATCAATTTTACTAGATATTGTTTTAGTGTGTTACGAAATATTTTTAACTTCATTTGCGTATTATTTGAAGGGTTTAACATGGTGAAACCTCAACTTTTAGCCATTCCCAACATAAACGTCTAATATTAGCCTTTTTAAAAATTTTGAATTTTCACCTCAAAATTTATCGAATTCCAAAGGGAAGACTTATGGAAAAAAGCCATTTTGACATAAAAATTTAAAAATTTTCCAATCGGCTAATATTTGAAAAGCATGTTGGAAATGGCTAAAACGTCAAGTTTCATCTTGGTATCACACGTAGATAATGGTCAAATGGATTTAAAAATTTATTTTAGTCGATATTGTTTTAGCGTCTTAAGAAATATTTTTAATTTCATTTGCCTATTATTTGAAGGGCTTAACATGGTGAAACTTCATTTGTTAACCATTCCCAACATACACGTCAAATATTAGCCTTTTGAAAAACTTTCAATTTTCACCTCAAAATTTGTCGATTTCCAACGTAACACCTATTGAAATGATGCATTTTGACATAAAAATTTAAAATTTTTCCAATTGGCTAATATTTTACATGCGTGTTGGAAATGGCTAAAAGTTGAGTTTCATCATGGTAACACCTGTAAATAATGGTCAATGGGATTTAAAAATCAATTTTACTAGATATTGTTTTAGTGTGTTACGAAATATTTTTAACTTCATTTGCGTATTATTTGAAGGGTTTAACATGGTGAAACCTCAACTTTTAGCCATTCCCAACATAAACGTCTAATATTAGCCTTTTTAAAAAATTTGAATTTTCACCTCAAAATTTATCGAATTCCAAAGGGAAGACTTATGGAAAAAGCCATTTTGACATAAAAATTTAAAAATTTTCCAATCGGCTAATATTTGAAAAGCATGTTGGAAATGGCTAAAACGTCAAGTTTCATCTTGGTATCACACGTAGATAATGGTCAAATGGATTTAAAAATTTATTTTAGTCGATATTGTTTTAGCGTCTTAAGAAATATTTTTAATTTCATTTGCCTATTATTTCAAGGGCTTAACATGGTGAAACTTCATTTGTTAACCATTCCCAACATACACGTCAAATATTAGCCTTTTGAAAAACTTTCAATTTTCACCTCAAAATTTGTCGATTTCCAACGTAACACCTATTGAAATGATGCATTTTGACATAAAAATTTAAATTTTTTTCCAATTGGCTAATATTTTACATGCGTGTTGGAAATGGCTAAAAGTTGAGTTTCATCATGGTAACCCTGTAAATAATGGTCAATGGGATTTAAAAATCAATTTTACTAGATATTGTTTTAGTGTGTTACGAAATATTTTTAACTTCATTTGCGTATTATTTGAAGGGTTTAACATGGTGAAACCTCAACTTTTAGCCATTCCCAACATAAACGTCTAATATTAGCCTTTTTAAAAAATTTGAATTTTCACCTCAAAATTTATCGATTTCCAAAGGGAAGACTTATGGAAAAAGGCATTTTGACATAAAAATTTAAAATTTTTCAATCGGCTAATATTTGAAAAGCATGTTGGAAATGGCTAAAACGTCAAGTTTCATCTTGGTATCACACGTAGATAATGGTCAAATGGATTTAAAAATTTATTTTAGTCGATATTGTTTTAGCGTCTTAAGAAATATTTTTAATTTCATTTGCCTATTATTTGAAGGGCTTAACATGGTGAAACTTCATTTGTTAACCATTCCCAACATACACGTCAAATATTAGCCTTTTGAAAAACTTTCAATTTTCACCTCAAAATTTGTCGATTTCCAACGTAACACCTATTGAAATGATGCATTTTGACATAAAAATTTAAATTTTTTCCAATTGGCTAATATTTTACATGCGTGTTGGAAATGGCTAAAAGTTGAGTTTCATCATGGTAACCCCCGTAAATAATGGTCAATGGGATTTAAAAATCAATTTTACTAGATATTGTTTTAGTGTGTTACGAAATATTTTTAACTTCATTTGCGTATTATTTGAAGGGTTTAACATGGTGAAACCTCAACTTTTAGCCATTCCCAACATAAACGTCTAATATTAGCCTTTTTAAAAATTTTGAATTTTCACCTCAAAATTTATCGAATTCCAAAGGGAAGACTTATGGAAAAAAGCCATTTTGACATAAAAATTTAAAAATTTTCCAATCGGCTAATATTTGAAAAGCATGTTGGAAATGGCTAAAACGTCAAGTTTCATCTTGGTATCACACGTAGATAATGGTCAAATGGATTTAAAAATTTATTTTAGTCGATATTGTTTTAGCGTCTTAAGAAATATTTTTAATTTCATTTGCCTATTATTTGAAGGGCTTAACATGGTGAAACTTCATTTGTTAACCATTCCCAACATACACGTCAAATATTAGCCTTTTGAAAAACTTTCAATTTTCACCTCAAAATTTGTCGATTTCCAACGTAACACCTATTGAAATGATGCATTTTGACATAAAAATTTAAATTTTTTCCAATTGGCTAATATTTTACAAGCGTGTTGGAAATGGCTAAAAGTTGAGTTTCATCATGGTAACACACGTAAATAATGGTCAATGGGATTTAAAAATCAATTTTACTAGATATTGTTTTAGTGTGTTACGAAATATTTTTAACTTCATTTGCGTATTATTTGAAGGGTTTAACATGGTGAAACCTCAATTTTTAGCCATTCCCAACATAAACGTCTAATATTAGCCTTTTTAAAAATTTTGAATTTTCACCTCAAAATTTATCGAATTCCAAAGGGAAGACTTATGGAAAAAAGCCATTTTGACATAAAAATTTAAAATTTTCCAATCGGCTAATATTTGAAAAGCATGTTGGAAATGGCTAAAACGTCAAGTTTCATCTTGGTATCACACGTAGATAATGGTCAAATGGATTTAAAATTTTATTTTAGTCGATATTGTTTTAGCGTCTTAAGAAATATTTTTAATTTCATTTGCCTATTATTTGAAGGGCTTAACATGGTGAAACTTCATTTGTTAACCATTCCCAACATACACGTCAAATATTAGCCTTTTGAAAAACTATCAATTTTCACCTCAAAATTTGTCGATTTCCAACGTAACACCTATTGAAATGATGCATTTTGACATAAAAATTTAAAAATTTTCCAATTGGCTAATATTTTACATGCGTGTTGGAAATGGCTAAAAGTTGAGTTTCATCATGGTAACCCCGTAAATAATGGTCAATGGGATTTAAAAATCAATTTTACTAGATATTGTTTTAGTGTGTTACGAAATATTTTTAACTTCATTTGCGTATTATTTGAAGGGTTTAACATGGTGAAACCTCAAGTTTTAGCCATTCCCAACATAAACGTCTAATATTAGCCTTTTTAAAAAATTTGAATTTTCACCTCAAAATTTATCGAATTCCAAAGGGAAGACTTATGGAAAAAGCCATTTTGACATAAAAATTTAAAAATTTTCCAATCGGCTAATATTTGAAAAGCATGTTGGAAATGGCTAAAACGTCAAGTTTCATCTTGGTATCACACGTAGATAATGGTCAAATGGATTTAAAAATTTATTTTAGTCGATATTGTTTTAGCGTCTTAAGAAATATTTTTAATTTCATTTGCCTATTATTTGAAGGGCTTAACATGGTGAAACTTCATTTGTTAACCATTCCCAACATACACGTCAAATATTAGCCTTTTGAAAAACTTTCAATTTTCACCTCAAAATTTGTCGATTTCCAACGTAACACCTATTGAAATGATGCATTTTGACATAAAAATTTAAATTTTTTTCCAATTGGCTAATATTTTACATGCGTGTTGGAAATGGCTAAAAGTTGAGTTTCATCATGGTAACCCCTGTAAATAATGGTCAATGGGATTTAAAAATCAATTTTACTAGATATTGTTTTAGTGTGTTACGAAATATTTTTAACTTCATTTGCGTATTATTTGAAGGGTTTAACATGGTGAAACCTCAACTTTTAGCCATTCCCAACATAAACGTCTAATATTAGCCTTTTTAAAAAATTTGAATTTTCACCTCAAAATTTATCGAATTCCAAAGGGAAGACTTATGGAAAAAGCCATTTTGACATAAAAATTTAAAAATTTTCCAATCGGCTAATATTTGAAAAGCATGTTGGAAATGGCTAAAACGTCAAGTTTCATCTTGGTATCACACGTAGATAATGGTCAAATGGATTTAAAAATTTTATTTTAGTCGATATTGTTTTAGCGTCTTAAGAAATATTTTTAATTTCATTTGCCTATTATTTGAAGGGCTTAACATGGTGAAACTTCATTTGTTAACCATTCCCAACATACACGTCAAATATTAGCCTTTTGAAAAACTTTCAATTTTCACCTCAAAATTTGTCGATTTCCAACGTAACACCTATTGAAATGATGCATTTTGACATAAAAATTTAAAATTTTTCCAATTGGCTAATATTTTACATGCGTGTTGGAAATGGCTAAAAGTTGAGTTTCATCATGGTAACCCCCGTAAATAATGGTCAATGGGATTTAAAAATCAATTTTACTAGATATTGTTTTAGTGTGTTACGAAATATTTTTAACTTCATTTGCGTATTATTTGAAGGGTTTAACATGGTGAAACCTCAACTTTTAGCCATTCCCAACATAAACGTCTAATATTAGCCTTTTTAAAAAATTTGAATTTTCACCTCAAAATTTATCGAATTCCAAAGGGAAGACTTATGGAAAAAAGCCATTTTGACATAAAAATTTAAAAATTTTCCAATCGGCTAATATTTGAAAAGCATGTTGGAAATGGCTAAAACGTCAAGTTTCATCTTGGTATCACACGTAGATAATGGTCAAATGGATTTAAAAATTTATTTTAGTCGATATTGTTTTAGCGTCTTAAGAAATATTTTTAATTTCATTTGCCTATTATTTGAAGGGCTTAACATGGTGAAACTTCATTTGTTAACCATTCCCAACATACACGTCAAATATTAGCCTTTTGAAAAACTTTCAATTTTCACCTCAAAATTTGTCGATTTCCAACGTAACACCTATTGAAATGATGCATTTTGACATAAAAATTTAAAATTTTTCCAATTGGCTAATATTTTACATGCGTGTTGGAAATGGCTAAAAGTTGAGTTTCATCATGGTAACCCATGTAAATAATGGTCAATGGGATTTAAAAATCAATTTTACTAGATATTGTTTTAGTGTGTTACGAAATATTTTTAACTTCATTTGCGTATTATTTGAAGGGTTTAACATGGTGAAACCTCAAGTTTTAGCCATTCCCAACATAAACGTCTAATATTAGCCTTTTTAAAAAATTTGAATTTTCACCTCAAAATTTATCGAATTCCAAAGGGAAGACTTATGGAAAAAAGCCATTTTGACATAAAAATTTAAAAATTTTCCAATCGGCTAATATTTGAAAAGCATGTTGGAAATGGCTAAAACGTCAAGTTTCATCTTGGTATCACACGTAGATAATGGTCAAATGGATTTAAAAATTTATTTTAGTCGATATTGTTTTAGCGTCTTAAGAAATATTTTTAATTTCATTTGCCTATTATTTGAAGGGCTTAACATGGTGAAACTTCATTTGTTAACCATTCCCAACATACACGTCAAATATTAGCCTTTTGAAAAACTTTCAATTTTCACCTCAAAATTTGTCGATTTCCAACGTAACACCTATTGAAATGATGCATTTTGACATAAAAATTTAAAATTTTTTCCAATTGGCTAATATTTTACATGCGTGTTGGAAATGGCTAAAAGTTGAGTTTCATCATGGTAACCCCCGTAAATAATGGTCAATGGGATTTAAAAATCAATTTTACTAGATATTGTTTTAGTGTGTTACGAAATATTTTTAACTTCATTTGCGTATTATTTGAAGGGTTTAACATGGTGAAACCTCAACTTTTAGCCATTCCCAACATAAACGTCTAATATTAGCCTTTTTAAAAAATTTGAATTTTCACCTCAAAATTTATCGAATTCCAAAGGGAAGACTTATGGAAAAAAGCCATTTTGACATAAAAATTTAAAAATTTTCCAATCGGCTAATATTTGAAAAGCATGTTGGAAATGGCTAAAACGTCAAGTTTCATCTTGGTATCACACGTAGATAATGGTCAAATGGATTTAAAAATTTATTTTAGTCGATATTGTTTTAGCGTCTTAAGAAATATTTTTAATTTCATTTGCCTATTATTTGAAGGGCTTAACATGGTGAAACTTCATTTGTTAACCATTCCCAACATACACGTCAAATATTAGCCTTTTGAAAAACTTTCAATTTTCACCTCAAAATTTGTCGATTTCCAAAGTAACACCTATTGAAATGATGCATTTTGACATAAAAATTTGAAAATTTTCCAATTGGCTAATATTTTACATGCGTGTTGGAAATGGCTAAAAGTTAAGTTTCATCATGGTAACACTCTGTAAATAATGGTCAATGGGATTTAAAAATCAATTTTACTAGATATTGTTTTAGTGTGTTACGAAATATTTTTAACTTCATTTGCGTATTATTTGAAGGGTTTAACATGGTGAAACCTCAACTTTTAGCCATTCCCAACATAAACGTCTAATATTAGCCTTTTTAAAAAATTTGAATTTTCACCTCAAAATTTATCGAATTCCAAAGGGAAGACTTATGGAAAACAGCCATTTTGACATAAAAATTTAAAATTTTTCCAATCGGCTAATATTTGAAAAGCATGTTGGAAATGGCTAAAACGTCAAGTTTCATCTTGGTATCACACGTAGATAATGGTCAAATGGATTTAAAAATTTATTTTAGTCGATATTGTTTTAGCGTCTTAAGAAATATTTTTAATTTCATTTGCCTATTATTTGAAGGGCTTAACATGGTGAAACTTCATTTGTTAACCATTCCCAACATACACGTCAAATATTAGCCTTTTGAAAAACTTTCAATTTTCACCTCAAAATTTGTCGATTTCCAACGTAACACCTATTGAAATGATGCATTTTGACATAAAAATTTAAAATTTTTCCAATTGGCTAATATTTTACATGCGTGTTGGAAATGGCTAAAAGTTGAGTTTCATCATGGTAACCCCTGTAAATAATGGTCAATGGGATTTAAAAATCAATTTTACTAGATATTGTTTTAGTGTGTTACGAAATATTTTTAACTTCATTTGCGTATTATTTGAAGGGTTTAACATGGTGAAACCTCAACTTTTAGCCATTCCCAACATAAACGTCTAATATTAGCCTTTTTAAAAAATTTGAATTTTCACCTCAAAATTTATCGAATTCCAAAGGGAAGACTTATGGAAAAAAGCCATTTTGACATAAAAATTTAAAAATTTTCCAATCGGCTAATATTTGAAAAGCATGTTGGAAATGGCTAAAACGTCAAGTTTCATCTTGGTATCACACGTAGATAATGGTCAAATGGATTTAAAAATTTATTTTAGTCGATATTGTTTTAGCGTCTTAAGAAATATTTTTAATTTCATTTGCCTATTATTTGAAGGGCTTAACATGGTGAAACTTCATTTGTTAACCATTCCCAACATACACGTCAAATATTAGCCTTTTGAAAAACTTTCAATTTTCACCTCAAAATTTGTCGATTTCCAACGTAACACCTATTGAAATGATGCATTTTGACATAAAAATTTAAAATTTTTCCAATTGGCTAATATTTTACATGCGTGTTGGAAATGGCTAAAAGTTGAGTTTCATCGTATACCCCTATAAAAAAAAGGAAAAGGGGTTTAAAAAACAATTTTACTTAGATATTGTTTTAGTGTGTTACGAAATATTTTTAACTTCATTTGCGTATTATTTGAAGGGTTTAACATGGTGAAACCTCAACTTTTAGCCATTCCCAACATAAACGTCTAATATTAGCCTTTTAAAAAATTTGAATTTTCACCTCAAAATTTATCGAATTCCAAAGGGAAGACTTATGGAAAAAAGCCATTTTGACATAAAAATTTAAAAATTTTCCAATCGGCTAATATTTGAAAAGCATGTTGGAAATGGCTAAAACGTCAAGTTTCATCTTGGTATCACACGTAGATAATGGTCAAATGGATTTAAAAATTTATTTTAGTCGATATTGTTTTAGCGTCTTAAGAAATATTTTTAATTTCATTTGCCTATTATTTGAAGGGCTTAACATGGTGAAACTTCATTTGTTAACCATTCCCAACATACACGTCAAATATTAGCCTTTTGAAAAACTTTCAATTTTCACCTCAAAATTTGTCGATTTCCAACGTAACACCTATTGAAATGATGCATTTTGACATAAAAATTTAAAATTTTTCCAATTGGCTAATATTTTACATGCGTGTTGGAAATGGCTAAAAGTTGAGTTTCATCATGGTAACCCCCGTAAATAATGGTCAATGGGATTTAAAAATCAATTTTACTAGATATTGTTTTAGTGTGTTAGGAAATATTTTTAACTTCATTTGCGTATTATTTGAAGGGTTTAACATGGTGAAACCTCAACTTTTAGCCATTCCCAACATAAACGTCTAATATTAGCCTTTTAAAAAAATTGAATTTTCACCTCAAAATTTATCGAATTCCAAAGGGAAGACTTATGGAAAAAAAGCCATTTTGACATAAAAATTTAAAAATTTTCCAATCGGCTAATATTTGAAAGGCATGTTGGAAATGGCTAAAACGTCAAGTTTCATCTTGGTATCACACGTAGATAATGGTCAAATGGATTTAAAAATTTATTTTAGTCGATATTGTTTTAGCGTCTTAAGAAATATTTTTAATTTCATTTGCCTATTATTTGAAGGGCTTAACATGGTGAAACTTCATTTGTTAACCATTCCCAACATACACGTCAAATATTAGCCTTTTGAAAAACTTTCAATTTTCACCTCAAAATTTGTCGATTTCCAACGTAACACCTATTGAAATGATGCATTTTGACATAAAAATTTAAATTTTTTCCAATTGGCTAATATTTTACATGCGTGTTGGAAATGGCTAAAAGTTGAGTTTCATCATGGTAACCCCCGTAAATAATGGTCAATGGGATTTAAAAATCAATTTTACTAGATATTGTTTTAGTGTGTTACGAAATATTTTTAACTTCATTTGCGTATTATTTGAAGGGTTTAACATGGTGAAACCTCAACTTTTAGCCATTCCCAACATAAACGTCTAATATTAGCCTTTTTAAAAAATTTGAATTTTTCACCTCAAAATTTATCGAATTCCAAAGGGAAGACTTATGGAAAACGACCATTTTGACATAAAAATTTAAAATTTTTCCAATCGGCTAATATTTGAAAAGCATGTTGGAAATGGCTAAAACGTCAAGTTTCATCTTGGTATCACACGTAGATAATGGTCAAATGGATTTAAAAATTTATTTTAGTCGATATTGTTTTAGCGTCTTAAGAAATATTTTTAATTTCATTTGCCTATTATTTGAAGGGCTTAACATGGTGAAACTTCATTTGTTAACCATTCCCAACATACACGTCAAATATTAGCCTTTTGAAAAACTTTCAATTTTCACCTCAAAATTTGTCGATTTCCAACGTAACACCTATTGAAATGATGCATTTTGACATAAAAATTTAAAATTTTTCCAATTGGCTAATATTTTACATGCGTGTTGGAAATGGCTAAAAGTTGAGTTTCAACATGGTAACCCCTGTAAATAATGGTAAATGGGATTTAAAAATCAATTTTACTAGATATTGTTTTAGTGTGTTACGAAATATTTTTAACTTCATTTGTGTATTATTTGAAGGGTTTAACATGGTGAAACCTCAACTTTTAGCCATTCCCAACATAAACGTCTAATATTAGCCTTTTTAAAAAATTTGAATTTTCACCTCAAAATTTATCGATTTCCAAAGGGAAGACTTATGGAAAAAAGGCATTTTGACATAAAAATTTAAAAATTTTCCAATCGGCTAATATTTGAAAAGCATGTTGGAAATGGCTAAAACGTCAAGTTTCATCTTGGTATCACACGTAGATAATGGTCAAATGGATTTAAAAATTTATTTTAGTCGATATTGTTTTAGCGTCTTAAGAAATATTTTTAATTTCATTTGCCTATTATTTCAAGGGCTTAACATGGTGAAACTTCATTTGTTAACCATTCCCAACATACACGTCAAATATTAGCATTTTGAAAAACTTTCAATTTTCACCTCAAAATTTGTCGATTTCCAAAGTAACACCTATTGAAATGATGCATTTTGACATAAAAATTTAAATTTTTTCCAATTGGCTAATATTTTACATGCGTGTTGGAAATGGCTAAAAGTTAAGTTTCATCATGGTAACCCCTGTAAACAATGGTCGATGGGATTTAAAAATCAATTTTACTAGATATTGTTTTAGTGTGTTACGAAATATTATTAACTTCATTTGCGTATTATTTGAAGGGTTTAACATAGTGAAACCTCAAGTTTTAGCCATTCCCAACATAAACGTCTAATATTAGCCTTTTTTAAAAAATTTGAATTTTCACCTCAAAATTTATCGAATTCCAAAGGGAAGACTTATGGAAAAAAAGCCATTTTGACATAAAAATTTAAATTTTTTCCAATCGGCTAATATTTGAAAAGCATGTTGGAAATGGCTAAAACATCAAGTTTCATCTTGGTATCACACGTAGATAATGGTCTAATGGATTTAAAATTTTATTTTAGTCGATATTGTTTTAGCGTCTTAAAAAATATTTTTAATTTCATTTGCCTATTATTTGAAGGGCTTAACATGGTGAAACTTCATTTGTAAACCATTCCCAACATACACGTCAACTATTAGCCTTTTGAAAAACTATCAATTTTCACCTCAAAATTTGTCGATTTCCAAAGAACACCTACCGAAGTGATGCGTTTTGACAAAAAATTTGAAAATTTTCCAATTGGCTAATATTTTACATGCGTGTTGGAAATGGCTAAAAGTTAAGTTTCATCATGGTAACCCCGTAAATAATGGTCAATGGGATTTAAAAATCAATTTTACTAGATATTGTTTTAGTGTGTTACGAAATATTTTTAACTTCATTTGTGTATTATTAGAAGGTTTTAACATGGTGAAACCTCAACTTTTAGCCAATCCCAACATAAACGTCTAATATTAGCCTTTTAAAAAAATTTGAATTTTCACCTCAAAATTTATCGATTTCCAAAGGGAAGACTTATGGAAAAAGCCATTTTGACATAAAAATTTAAAATTTTTCCAATCGGCTAATATTTGAAAAGCATGTTGGAAATGGCTAAAACGTCAAGTTTCATCTTGGTATCACACGTAGATAATGGTCAAATGGATTTAAAAATTTATTTTAGTCGATATTGTTTTAGCGTCTTAAGAAATATTTTTAATTTCATTTGCCTATTATTTGAAGGGCTTAACATGGTGAAACTTCATTTGTTAACCATTACCAACATACACGTCAAATATTAGCCTTTTGAAAAACATTCAATTTTCACCTCAAAATTTGTCGATTTCCAACGTAACACCTATTGAAATGATGCATTTTGACATAAAAATTTAATTTTTTCCAATTGGCTAATATTTTACATGCGTGTTGGAAATGGCTAAAAGTTAAGTTTCATCATGGTAACCCCGAAAACAATGGTCAATGGGATTTAAAAATCAATTTTACTAGATATTGTTTTAGTGTGTTACGAAATATTTTTAACTTCATTTGCGTATTATTTGAAGGGTTTAACATGGTGAAACCTCAAGTTTTAGCCATTCCCAACATAAACGTCTAATATTAGCCTTTTTAAAAAATTTGAATTTTCACCTCAAAATTTATCGAATTCCAAAGGGAAGACTTATGGAAAAAGCCATTTTGACATAAAAATTTAAATTTTTTCCAATCGGCTAATATTTGAAAAGCATGTTGGAAATGGCTAAAACATCAAGTTTCATCTTGGTATCACACGTAGATAATGGTCAAATGGATATAAAATCTTATTGTAGTCGATATTGTTTTAGCGTCTTAAGAAATATTTTTAATTTCATTTGCCTATTATTTGAAGGGCTTAACATGGTGAAACTTCATTTGTAAACCATTCCCAACATACACGTCAACTATTAGCCTTTTGAAAAACATTCAATTTTCACCTCAAAATTTGTCGATTTCCAAAGTAACACCTACCGAATGATGCATTTTGACATAAAAATTTGAAAATTTTCCAATTGGCTAATATTTTACATGCGTGTTGGAAATGGCTAAAAGTTAAGTTTCATCATGGTAACCCCCGTAAATAATGGTCAATGGGATTTAAAAATGAATTTTACTAGATATTGTTTTAGTTCGTGTTACGAAATATTTTTTAACTTCATTTGCGTATTATTAGAAGGTTTTAACATGGTGAAACCTCAACTTTTAGCCAATCCCAACATAAACGTCTAATATTAGCCTTTTTAAAAAATTTGAATTTTCACCTCAAAATTTATCGATTTCCAAAGGGAAGACTTATGGAAAAAGCCATTTTGACATAAAAATTTAAAAATTTTCCAATCGGCTAATATTTGAAAAGCATGTTGGAAATGGCTAAAACGTCAAGTTTCATCTTTGTATCACACGTAGATAAATGTCAAATGGATTTAAAAATTTATTTTAGTCGATATTGTTTTAGCGTCTTAAGAAATATTTTTAATTTCATTTGCCTATTATTTTAAGGGCTTAACATGGTGAAACTTCATTTGTTAACCATTACCAACATACACGTCAAATATTAGAATTTTGAAAAACTATTCAATTTTCACCTCAAAATTTGTCGATTTCCAACGTAACACCTATCGAAATGATGCGTTTTGACATAAAAATTTAATTTTTTTCCAATTGGCTAATATTTTACATGCGTGTTGGAAATGGGTAAAAGTTGAGGTTCATCAAGGTAACCCCTCGTAAATAATGGTCAATGGGATTTAAAAATCAATTTTACTAGATATTGTTTTAGTGTGTTACGAAATATTATTAACTTCATTTTGGTATTATTTGAAGGGTTTAACATGGTGAGACCTCAGTTTTTAGCCATTCCCAACATAAACGTCTAATATTAGCCTTTTTTAAAAATTTGAATTTTCACCTCAAAATTTATCGAATTCCAAAGGGAAGACTTATGGAAAAAAGCCATTTTGACATAAAAATTTAAATTTTTTCCAATCGGCAAATATTTGAAAAGCATGTTGGAGATGGCTAAAACATCAAGTTTCATCTTGCTATCACACGTAGATAATGGTCTAATGGATTTAAAATTTTATTTTAGTCGATATTGTTTTAGCGTCTTAAAAAATATTTTTTAATTTCATTTGCCTATTATTTGAAGAGGCTTAACATGGTGAAACTTCATTTGTAAACCATTCCCAACATACACGTCAACTATTAGCCTTTTGAAAAACATTCAATTTTCACCTCAAAATTTGTCGATTTCCAAAGTAACACCTACTGAAGTGATGCGTTTTGACAAAAAATTTGAAAATTTTCCAATTGGCTAATATTTTACATGCGTGTTGGAAATGGCTAAAAGTTAAGTTTCATCATGGTAACCCTGTAAATAATGGTCAATGGGATTTAAAAATGAATTTTACTAGATATTGTTTTAGTGTGTTACGAAATATTTTTAACTTCATTTGTGTATTATTGGAAGGTTTTAACATGGTGAAACCTCAACTTTTAGCCAATCCCAACATAAACGTCTAATATTAGCCTTTTTAAAAAAAATTTGAATTTTCACCTCAAAATTTATCGATTTCCAAAGGGAAGACTTATGGAAAAGCCATTTTGACATAAAAATTTAAAATTTTTTCCAATCGGCTAATATTTGAAAAGCATGTTGGAAATGGCTAAAACGTCAAGTTTCATCTTGGTATCACAAAAAACGTAGATAATGGTCAAATGGATTTAAAAATTTATTTTAGTCGATATTGTTTTAGCGTCTTAAGAAATATTTTTAATTTCATTTGCCTATTATTTCAAAGGGCTTAACATGGTGAAACTTCATTTGTTAACCATTACCAACATACACGTCAAATATTAGCCTTTTGAAAAACATTCAATTTTCACCTCAAAATTTGTCGATTTCCAAAGTAACACCTATTGAAATGATGCATTTTGACATAAAAAAAAAGAAAAATATTGTTTTAGTGTGTTACGAAATTTTTAACTTCTTGCGTTTATTTGAGGGTTTAACATGGTGAACCTCACTTTTGCCATTCCCACATAACGTCATATACTTTTTAAAATTTTAATCCCTCAAATTTATCGATCGAAAGGAAGACTTATGGAAAAAGCCATTTTGACATAAAAATTTAAAATTTGTCCACTCGGCTAATATATCTTAAAAGCATGTTGGAAATGGCTAAAACGTCAGTTTCATCTTGTATCACACGTAGATAATGGTCAAACGGATTAAAATTTATTTCATTTATTATGTTTTAAATGCCTTAAGAAATATTTTTTAATTTTCATGCCTATTATTTGAATCCCGCTTAACATGGTAAAACTTCATTTCTTCCATCAATATCACGTCAAATATTGCATTTTGAAAATCATATTAATTCCCTCAAATTTTGTCGTTTCCAAGTACCTCCGAAATGATGCGTTTTGTCAAAAATTTAAATTTTTTTCCAATTGGCTAATATTTTACATGCGTGTTGGAAATGGCTAAAAGTTGAGTTTCATCATGGTAACCCCTGTAAATAATGGTCAATGGGATTTAAAAATCAATTTTACTAGATATTGTTTTAGTGTGTTACGAAATATTATTAACTTCATTTTTGTATTATTTGAAGGGTTTAACATGGTGAAACCTCAAGTTTTAGCCATTCCCAACATAAACGTCTAATATTAGCCTTTTTAAAAAATTTGAATTTTCACCTCAAAATTTATCGAATTCCAAAGGGAAGACTTATGGAAAAAGCCATTTTGACATAAAAATTTAAATTTTTTTTCCAATCGGCTAATATTTGAAAAGCATGTTGGAAATGGCTAAAACATCAAGTTTCATCTTGGTTTCACACGTAGATAATGGTCTAATGGATTTAAAATTTTATTTTAGTCGATATTGTTTTAGCGTCTTAAAAAATATTTTTAATTTCATTTGCCTATTATTGGAAGGGCTTAACATGGTGAAACTTCATTTGTAAACCATTCCCAACATACACGTCAACTATTAGCCTTTTGAAAAACTATCAATTTTCACCTCAAAATTTGTCGATTTCCAAAGTAACACCTATTGAAATGATGCGTTTTGACAAAAAATTTGAAAATTTTCCAATTGGCTAATATTTTACATGCGTGTTGAAATGGCTAAAAGTTAAGTTTCATCATGGTAACCCCTGTAAATAATGGTCAATGGGATTTAAAAATGAATTTTACTAGATATTGTTTTAGTGTGTTACGAAATATTTTTAACTTCATTTGTATTATTTGAAGGTTTTAACATGGTGAAACCTCAACTTTTAGCCAATCCCAACATAAACGTCTAATATTAGCCTTTTTAAAAATTTGAATTTTCACCTCAAAATTTATCGAATTCCCAAAGGGAAGACTTATGGAAAAAGCCGTTTTGACATAAAAATTTAAAATTTTTTTCCAATCGGCTAATATTTGAAAAGCATGTTGGAAATGGCTAAAACGTCAAGTTTCATCTTGGTATCACACGTAGATAATGGTCAAATGGATTTAAAAATTTATTTTAGTCGATATTGTTTTAGCGTCTTAAGAAATATTTTTAATTTCATTTGCCTATTATTTCAAGGGTTTAACATGGTGAAACTTCATTTGTTAACCATTCCCAACATACACGTCAAATATTAGCCTTTTGAAAAAACATTCAATTGTCACCTCAAAATTTGTCGATTTCCAAAGTAACACCTATTGAAATGATGCGTTTTGACATAAAAATTTGAAAATTTTCCAATTGGCTAATATTTTACATGCGTGTTGGAAATGGCTAAAAGTAAAGTGTCATCATGGTAACCCCTGTAAATAATGGTCAATGGGATTTAAAAATCAATTTTACTAGATATTGTTTTAGTGTGTTACAAAATATTTTTAACTTCATTTGCGTATTGTTTGAAGGGTTTAACATGGTGAAACCTCAACTTTTAGCCATTCCCAACATACACGTCTAATATTAGCCTATTTAAAAAATTTGAATTTTCACCTCAAAATTTATCGAATTCCAAAGGGAAGACTTATGGAAAAAAGCCATTTTGACATAAAAATTTAATTTTTTTTCCAATCGGCTAATATTTGAAAAGCATGTTTGAAATGGCCAAAACGTCAAGTTTCATCTTGGTATCACACGTAGATAATGGTCAAATGGATATAAACATTTATTTTAGTCGATATTGTTTTAGCGTCTTAAGAAATATTTTTAATTTCATTTGCGTATTATTTGAAGGGCTTAACATTGTGAAACTTCATTTGTTAACCATTCCCAACATACACGTCAAATATTAGCCTTTTGAAAAACTTTCAATTGTCACCTCAAAATTTGTCGATTTCCAAAGTAACACCTATTGAAATGATGCGTTTTGACATAAAAATTTGAAAATTTTCCAATTGGCTAATATTTTACATGCGTGTTGGAAATGGCTAAAAGTAAAGTGTCATCATGGTAACCCTTGTAAATAATGGTCAATGGGATTTAAAAATCAATTTTACTAGATATTGTTTTAGTGTGTTACAAAATATTTTTAACTTCATTTGCGTATTGTTTGAAGGGTTTAACATGGTGAAACCTCAACTTTTAGCCATTCCCAACATACACGTCTAATATTATCCTATTTAAAAAATTTGAATTTTCACCTCAAAATTTATCGAATTCCAAAGGGAAGACTTATGGAAAAAAGCCATTTTGACATAAAAATTTAATTTTTTTTCCAATCGGCTAATATTTGAAAAGCATGTTTGAAATGGCCAAAACGTCAAGTTTCATCTTGGTATCACACGTAGATAATGGTCAAATGGATATAAACATTTATTTTAGTCGATATTGTTTTAGCGTCTTAAGAAATATTTTTAATTTCATTTGCGTATTATTTGAAGGGCTTAACATTGTGAAACTTCATTTGTTAACCATTCCCAACATACACGTCAAATATTAGCCTTTTGAAAAACTTTCAATTGTCACCTCAAAATTTGTCGATTTCCAAAGTAACACCTATTGAAATGATGCGTTTTGACATAAAAATTTGAAAATTTTCCAATTGGCTAATATTTTACATGCGTGTTGGAAATGGCTAAAAGTAAAGTGTCATCATGGTAACCCCTGTAAATAATGGTCAATGGGATTTAAAAATCAATTTTACTAGATATTGTTTTAGTGTGTTACAAAATATTTTTAACTTCATTTGCGTATTGTTTGAAGGGTTTAACATGGTGAAACCTCAACTTTTAGCCATTCCCAACATACACGTCTAATATTATCCTATTTAAAAAATTTGAATTTTCACCTCAAAATTTATCGAATTCCAAAGGGAAGACTTATGGAAAAAAGCCATTTTGACATAAAAATTTAATTTTTTTTCCAATCGGCTAATATTTGAAAAGCATGTTTGAAATGGCCAAAACGTCAAGTTTCATCTTGGTATCACACGTAGATAATGGTCAAATGGATATAAACATTTATTTTAGTCGATATTGTTTTAGCGTCTTAAGAAATATTTTTAATTTCATTTGCGTATTATTTGAAGGGCTTAACATTGTGAAACTTCATTTGTTAACCATTCCCAACATACACGTCAAATATTAGCCTTTTGAAAAACTTTCAATTGTCACCTCAAAATTTGTCGATTTCCAAAGTAACACCTATTGAAATGATGCGTTTTGACATAAAAATTTGAAAATTTTCCAATTGGCTAATATTTTACATGCGTGTTGGAAATGGCTAAAAGTAAAGTGTCATCATGGTAACCCCTGTAAATAATGGTCAATGGGATTTAAAAATCAATTTTACTAGATATTGTTTTAGTGTGTTACAAAATATTTTTAACTTCATTTGCGTATTGTTTGAAGGGTTTAACATGGTGAAACCTCAACTTTTAGCCATTCCCAACATACACGTCTAATATTATCCTATTTAAGAAATTTGAATTTTCACCTCAAAATTTATCGAATTCCAAAGGGAAGACTTATGGAAAAAAGCCATTTTGACATAAAAATTTAATTTTTTTTCCAATCGGCTAATATTTGAAAAGCATGTTTGAAATGGCCAAAACGTCAAGTTTCATCTTGGTATCACACGTAGATAATGGTCAAATGGATATAAACATTTATTTTAGTCGATATTGTTTTAGCGTCTTAAGAAATATTTTTAATTTCATTTGCGTATTATTTGAAGGGCTTAACATTGTGAAACTTCATTTGTTAACCATTCCCAACATACACGTCAAATATTAGCCTTTTGAAAAACTTTCAATTGTCACCTCAAAATTTGTCGATTTCCAAAGTAACACCTATTGAAATGATGCGTTTTGACATAAAAATTTGAAAATTTTCCAATTGGCTAATATTTTACATGCGTGTTGGAAATGGCTAAAAGTAAAGTGTCATCATGGTAACCCTTGTAAATAATGGTCAATGGGATTTAAAAATCAATTTTACTAGATATTGTTTTAGTGTGTTACAAAATATTTTTAACTTCATTTGCGTATTGTTTGAAGGGTTTAACATGGTGAAACCTCAACTTTTAGCCATTCCCAACATACACGTCTAATATTATCCTATTTAAGAAATTTGAATTTTCACCTCAAAATTTATCGAATTCCAAAGGGAAGACTTATGGAAAAAAGCCATTTTGACATAAAAATTTAATTTTTTTTCCAATCGGCTAATATTTGAAAAGCATGTTGGAAATGTCCAAAACGTCAAGTTTCATCTTGGTATCACACGTAGATAATGGTCAAATGGATATAAACATTTATTTTAGTCGATATTGTTTTAGCGTCTTAAGAAATATTTTTAATTTCATTTGCGTATTATTTGAAGGGCTTAACATTGTGAAACTTCATTTGTTAACCATTCCCAACATACACGTCAAATATTAGCCTTTTGAAAAACTTTCAATTGTCACCTCAAAATTTGTCGATTTCCAAAGTAACACCTATTGAAATGATGCGTTTTGACATAAAAATTTGAAAATTTTCCAATTGGCTAATATTTTACATGCGTGTTGGAAATGGCTAAAAGTAAAGTGTCATCATGGTAACCCCCGTAAATAATGGTCAATGGGATTTAAAAATCAATTTTACTAGATATTGTTTTAGTGTGTTACGAAATATTTTTAACTTCATTTGCGTATTGTTTGAAGGGTTTAACATGGTGAAACCTCAACTTTTAGCCATTCCCAACATACACGTCTAATATTAGCCTATTTAAAAAATTTGAATTTTCACCTCAAAATTTATCGAATTCCAAAGGGAAGACTTATGGAAAAAAGCCATTTTGACAAAAAAATTTAATTTTTTTTCCAATCGGCTAATATTTGAAAAGCATGTTTGAAATGGCCAAAACGTCAAGTTTCATCTTGGTATCACACGTAGATAATGGTCAAATGGATATTAAAATTTATTTTAGTCGATATTGTTTTAGCGTCTTAAGAAATATTTTTAATTTCATTTGCGTATTATTTGAAGGGCTTAACATTGTGAAACTTCATTTGTTAACCATTCCCAACATACACGTCAAATATTAGCCTTTTGAAAAACTTTCAATTGTCACCTCAAACTTTGTCGATTTCCAAAGTAACACCTATTGAAATGATGCGTTTTGACATAAAAATTTGAATATTTTCCAATTGTCTAATATTTTACATGCGTGTTGGAAATGGCTAAAAGTAAAGTGTCATCATGGTAACCCCTGTAAATAATGGTAGGTGGGATTTAAAAATCAATTTTACTAGATATTGTTTTAGTGTGTTACGAAATATTTTTAACTTCATTTGCGTATTGTTTGAAGGGTTTAACATGGTGAAACCTCAACTTTTAGCCATTCCCAACATACACGTCTAATATTAGCCTATTTAAAAATTTTGAATTTTCACCTCAAAATTTATCGAATTCCAAAGGGAAGACTTATGGAAAAAAGCCATTTTGACAAAAAAATTTTAATTTTTTTTCCAATCGGCTAATATTTGAAAAGCATGTTTGAAATGGCCAAAACGTCAAGTTTCATCTTGGTATCACACGTAGATAATGGTCAAATGGATATTAAAATTTATTTTAGTCGATATTGTTTTAGCGTCTTAAGAAATATTTTTAATTTCATTTGCGTATTATTTGAAGGGCTTAACATTGTGAAACTTCATTTGTTAACCATTCCCAACATACACGTCAAATATTAGCCTTTTGAAAAACTTTCAATTGTCACCTCAAAATTTGTCGATTTCCAAAGTAACACCTATTGAAATGATGCGTTTTGACATAAAAATTTGAATATTTTCCAATTGTCTAGTATTTTACATGCGTGTTGGAAATGGCTAAAAGTAAAGTGTCATCATGGTAACCCCTGTAAATAATGGTCAATGGGATTTAAAAATCAATTTTACTAGATATTGTTTTAGTGTGTTACGAAATATTTTTAACTTCATTTGCGTATTGTTTGAAGGGTTTAACATGGTGAAACCTCAACTTTTAGCCATTCCCAACATACACGTCTAATATTAGCCTATTTAAAATTTGAATTTTCACCTCAAAATTTATCGAATTCCAAAGGGA
>JAUJYP020001314.1:0-63570 GCA_030674075.2 Linum usitatissimum | reverse complement strand
CACCGTACCAAGGTGCAAAGTGCAAGGTACATAGTGGAAATTCACCGTACCAAGCCGCACGATGCATAGTGTGTTATGAAGTGCGTCGTACCAAGTTGCAAAATGCATAGTGCATGTGGAGTGCACCATACTATAGTGCACAATGCATGGTGAATAGTGGAACTGCATCATACTAATATACATGGTGCATAGTGGAAGTCCAATATACTAAGGTGCAAAGTTCAGGTAGATAGTCGAAGTGCGCGATACCAAGGTTTATACTACATAGTCGAAGTGCACTATATCAAGGAGCACGTGCCATAGTGCTCGGTGGAAGTGCATCATAACAAGGTGAATTGTGCAAGGTGTATAGCCGATTAGAACAATACCAAGGTGAATTGTGCATGGTGCATAATGGTATTACACTACACCATGGTGCATTATGCAAGGTGCATAGTCGAATTGCACCGTACCATGGTGTACTACGAAAAGTAAAAGTGCAATCGCTCCAAGTCAAACACGGTGTCGGCCGTCTATGGTGGAAGTGCAACATACCAATTCTGCGTATCATAGTGGAAATGTAATGCACTAATGTGCACCATGCATTGGTCATCGCGATGTACATTGTATCAAGGTGTACTCGGCTCATGGTGGAAGTACACCGTACGAACAAGTAAAGTGCAAGGTGGATGGTGGAAGTTCCCCGTTCCAAGGTGCGGTGTGGATAGTCTAAGTGAACTATACCATGGTTCAAAGAGCATAGTGCTTGGTGGATGTGAAAAATACAAAGTTGCGGTTTATAATGACAATGCAGGATGTACCAAGGTGCAAAGTGCAAGGAACATAGTGGAAATTCAACGTACCAAGCTGCACGATGCATAGTGTGTTATGAAGTGCGTCGTACCAAGTTGCAAAATATATAGTGCATGGTTGAAGTGCACCGGCCCACTATAGTGCACGATGCATGGTGAATAGTGGAGGCATCATACTAATATACATGGTGCGTAGTGGAAGTCCAATATACTAAGGTGCAAAGTTCCGGGTAGATAGTCGAAGTGCGCGATACCAAGGTTTATACTACATAGTCGAAGTGCAATATATCAAGGAGCACGTGCCATAGTGCTCGGTGGAAGTGCATCGTAGCAAGGTGAATTGTGCAAGGTGTATAGAGTTAGAACAATACAAAAAGGTGAATTGTGCATGGTGCATAATGGTATTAGACCATACCATGGTGCATTATGCAAGGTGCATAGTCGAACTGCACCGTACCATGGTGTACCATGAAAAGGAAAAGTGCACCGTTCCAAGGCACTCGCATGGTGCGTCGTCCATGGTGGAAGTGCAACATACCAACTTGCGAATGTATAGCGGAAATGTAATGCACTAATGTGCACCATGCATGGGTCATCACGGATGTACATTGTATCAAGGTGTACCGTTCATGGTGGAAGTACACCGTACGAACAAGTAAAGTGCAAGGTGGATGGTGGAAGTTCTCTGTTCCAAGGCACAGTGTGGATAAGTCTAAGTGAACTGTACCATGGTTCAAAGAGCATAGTGCTTGGTGGATGTGAAAAATACAAAGTTGCAACTTTTTATAATGACAAGGGAATCGTACCAAGGTGCAAAGTGCAAGGTACATAGTGGAAGTTCAACGTACCAAACTGCACGATGCGTAGTGTGTTATGAAGTGCTTCGTACCAAGTTACAAAATGCATAGTGCATGGTTGAAGTGCACCATACTATAGTGCACAATGCACGGTGAATAGTAGGAACTGCATCATACTAATATACATGGTGCATAGTGGAAGTCCAATATACTAAGGTGCGAAGTTCCGGGTAGATAGTCGAAGTGAGAGATACCCCCGAGGTTTATACTACATAGTCGAAGTGCAATATCTCAAGGAGCACGTGCCATAGTGCTCGAAGTGGAAGTGCATCATAACAAGGTGAATTGTGCAAGGTGTATAGGTGATTTGCACGATACCAAGGTGAATTGTGCATGGTGCGTAATGGTATTACCCCCTTTCATGGTGCGTTATGCAAGGTGCGTAGTCGAATTGCAACGTACCATGGTGTACCATGAAAAGTAAAAGTGCACCTTTCTAAGAAGCATGGTTCGTCGTCCATGGTGGAAGTGCAACATACCAACTTGCGGAGAATGCATAGTGGAAATGTAATGCACTAATGTACACCATGCGTAAGGTCATAGCAGATGTACATTGTATCGAGGTGTACGGTTCATGGTGGAAGTACACCGTACGGCGAAACAGTAAGTGCAAGGTGGATGGTGGAAGTTCCCGTTCAAGGTGCGGTGTGGATAGTCTAAGTCAATACCATGGTTCAAAGAGCATAGTGCTTGGTGGATGTGAAAAATACAAAGTTGCGACAGTTTTTATAATGACGATGCACGCGTACCAAGGTACGAAAGTGCAAGGTACGTAGTGGAAGTTCACTATACCAAGGAAACTGCCGTGATGCATAGTGTGTTGTGAAGTGCGTCTTCCCCGATTTACCAAAATGTAAATTACATAAGATTTGAAGTGCACCGTACTATAGTGCACAACGCACGGTGAATAATTGGAACTGCATTATACTAATATACGTAGTGCGTAGTGGAAGTCCAATATACTAAGGTGCAAAGTTCCGGAGGTAGATAGTCGAAGTGCGCGAAACCAAGGTTTATACTACATAGTCGAAGTGCAATATATCAAGGAGCACGTGCCATAGTGCTCTGTGGAAGTGCATCATAAACAAAGTGAATTATGCAAGGTGTATAGGCGATTTGCACAATACCAAGGTGAATTGTGCATGGTGCATAATGGTATTACACCTTACCATGGTGCATTATGCAAGGTGCATAGTCGGGTTGGACCGTACCATGGTGTACCATGCAAAGTAAAAGTGCACCGTTCAAGCCGCACCTGGTAGCGTAGTCGATGGTGGAAATGCAACATACAGCTTCCAATGCATAATGAAAATGTAATGCATCTAATGTGCACCATGCATGGGTCATCGCATGTACATTGTATCAAGGTGTACGGTTCATGGTGGAAGTACACCATACGAGGACAAGTAAAGTGCAAGGTGGATGGTGGAAGTTCCTGGCCCAAGGTGCGAGGTGGATAGTCTAAGTGAACTATACCAGGGTTCAAAGAGCATAGTGCTTGGTGGATGTGAAAAATACAAAGTTGCTTTTTATAATGACATGGGTGACCGTACCAAGGTGCAAAGTGCAAGGTACATAGTGGAAGTTCACTATACCAAGCTGCACGATGCATAGTGTGTTGTGAAGTGCGTCTTCCCCAGTTGCAAAATGTATAGTGCATGGTTGAAGTGCACCATACTATAGTGCACAATGCATGGTGAATAGTGGAACTGTATTATACTAATATACATGGTGCATAGTGGAAGTCCAATATACTAAGGTGCAAAGTTGCAGGTAGATAGTCGAAGTGCGCGATACCAAGGTTTATACTACATAGTCGAAGTGCAATATATCAAGGAGCACGTGCCATAGTGCTCGGTGGAAATGCATCATAACAAGGTGAATTGTGCAAGGTGTATAGCTGATTTGCACAATACCAAGGTGAATTGTGCATGGTGCATAATGGTATTACACCATACCATGGTGCATTATGCAAGGTGCATAGTCGAATTGCACCGTACCATGGTGTACCATGAAAAGTAAAAGTGCACCGTTCCAAGTTGCATGGTGCGTCGTCCATGGTGGAAGTGCAACATACCAACTTGCAGAATGCATAGTGGAAATGTAATGCACTAATGTGCACCATGCATGGGTCATCGCGGATGTACATTGTATCAAGGTGTACGGTTCATGGTGGAAGTACACCGTACGAACAAGTAAAGTGCAAGGTGGATGGTGGAAGTTCCCCGTTCCAAGGTGCTGTGTGGATAGTCTAAGTGAACTATACCAGGGTTCAAAGAGCATAGTGCTTGGTGGATGTGAAAAATACAAAGTTGCAGTTTTTATAATGACAGTGCACTATACCAAGGTGCAAAGTGCAAGGTACATAGTGGAAATTCACTGTACCAAGCTGCACGATGCATAGTGTGTTATGAAGTGCGTCGTACCAAGTTGCAAAATATATAGTGCATGGTTGAAGTGCACCATACTATAGTGCACAATGCATGGTGAATAGTGGAACCGCATCATACTAATATACATGGTGCATAGTGGAAGTCCAATATACTAAGGTGCAAAGTTCCGGGTAGATAGTCGAAGTGCGCGATACCAAGGTTTATACTACATAGTCGAAGTGCAATATATCAAGGAGCACGTGCCATAGTGCTCGGTGGAAGTGCATCATAACAAGGTGAATTGTGCAAGGTGTATAGGTGATTTGCACAATACCAAGGTGAATTGTGCATGGTGCATAATGGTATTACACCATACCATGGTGCATTATGCAAGGTGCATAGTCGAATTGCACCGTACCATGGTGTACCATGAAAAGTAAAAGTGCACCGTTCCAAGCTGCATGGTGCGTCGTCCATGGTGGAAGTGCAACATACCAATTTGCAGAATGCATAGTGGAAATGTAATGCACTAATGTGCACCATGCATGGGTCATCGCGGATGTACATTGTATCAAGGTGTACGGTTCATGGTGGAAGTACACCGTACGAACAAGTAAAGTGCAAGGTGGATGGTGGAAGTTCCCCGTTCCAAGGTGCGGTGTGGATAGTCTAAGTGAACTATACCATGGTTCAAAGAGCATAGTGCTTGGTGGATGTGAAAAATACAAAGTTGCGGTTTTTATAATGACAATGCAACTGTACCAAGGTGCAAAGTGCAAGGTACATAGTGGAAATTCACTGTACCAAGCTGCACGATGCATAGTGTGTTATGAAGTGCGTCGTACCAAGTTGCAAAATATATAGTGCATGGTTGAAGTGCACCATACTATAGTGCACAATGCATGGTGAATAGTGGAACTGCATCATACTAATATACATGGTGCATAGTGGAAGTCCAATATACTAAGGTGCAAAGTTCCAGGTAGATAGTCGAAGTGCGCGATACCAAGGTTTATACTACATAGTCGAAGTGCAATATATCAAGGAGCACGTGCCATAGTGCTCGGTGGAAGTGCATCATAACAAGGTGAATTGTGCAAGGTGTATAGGTGATTTGCACAATACCAAGGTGAATTGTGCATGGTGCATAATGGTATTACACCATACCATGGTGCATTATGCAAGGTGCATAGTCGAATTGCACCGTACCATGGTGTACCATGAAAAGTAAAAGTGCACCGTTCCAAGCTGCATGGTGCGTCGTCCATGGTGGAAGTGCAACATACCAACTTGCGAATGCATAGTGGAAATGTAATGCACTAATGTGCACCATGCATGGGTCATCGCGGATGTACATTGTATCAAGGTGTACGGTTCATGGTGGAAGTACACCGTACGAACAAGTAAAGTGCAAGGTGGATGGTGGAAGTTCCCCGTTCCAAGGTGCGGTGTGGATAGTCTAAGTGAACTATACCATGGTTCAAAGAGCATAGTGCTTGGTGGATGTGAAAAATACAAAGTTGCAGTTTTTATAATGACAATGCACCGTACCAAGGTGCAAAGTGCAAGGTACATAGTGGAAATTCACCGTACCAAGGCGCACGATGCATAGTGTGTTATGAAGTGCGTCGTACCAAGTTGCAAAATATATAGTGCATGGTTGAAGTGCACCATACTATAGTGCACAATGCATGGTGAATAGTGGAACCGCATCATACTAATATACATGGTGCATAGTGGAAGTCCAATATACTAAGGTGCAAAGTTCCGGGTAGATAGTCGAAGTGCGCGATACCAAGGTTTATACTACATAGTCGAAGTGCAATATATCAAGGAGCACGTGCCATAGTGCTCGGTGGAAATGCATCATAACAAGGTGAATTGTGCAAGGTGTATAGCTGATTTGCACAATACCAAGGTGAATTGTGCATGGTGCATAATGGTATTACACCATACCATGGTGCATTATGCAAGGTGCATAGTCGAATTGCACCGTACCATGGTGTACCATGAAAAGTAAAAGTGCACCGTTCCAAGCCGCATGGTGCGTCGTCCATGGTGGAAGTGCAACATACCAACTTGCAGAATGCATAGTGGAAATGTAATGCACTAATGTGCACCATGCATGGGTCATCGCGGATGTACATTGTATCAAGGTGTACGGTTCATGGTGGAAGTACACCGTACGAACAAGTAAAGTGCAAGGTGGATGGTGGAAGTTCCCCGTTCCAAGGTGCGGTGTGGATAGTCTAAGTGAACTATACCATGGTTCAAAGAGCATAGTGCTTGGTGGATGTGAAAAATACAAAGTTGCGAGTTTTTTATAATGACAGTGCACTGTACCAAGGTGCAAAGTGCAAGGTACATAGTGGAAATTCACTGTACCAAGCTGCACGATGCATAGTGTGTTATGAAGTGCGTCGTACCAAGTTGCAAAATATATAGTGCATGGTTGAAGTGCACCATACTATAGTGCACAATGCATGGTGAATAGTGGAACTGCATCATACTAATATACATGGTGCATAGTGGAAGTCCAATATACTAAGGTGCAAAGTTCCGGTAGATAGTCGAAGTGCGCGATACCAAGGTTTATACTACATAGTCGAAGTGCAATATATCAAGGAGCACGTGCCATAGTGCTCGGTGGAAGTGCATCATAACAAGGTGAATTGTGCAAGGTGTATAGGTGATTTGCACAATACCAAGGTGAATTGTGCATGGTGCATAATGGTATTACACCATACCATGGTGCATTATGCAAGGTGCATAGTCGAATTGCACCGTACCATGGTGTACCATGAAAAGTAAAAGTGCACCGTTCCAAGCTGCATGGTGCGTCGTCCATGGTGGAAGTGCAACATACCAACTTGCAGAATGCATAGTGGAAATGTAATGCACTAATGTGCACCATGCATGGGTCATCGCGGATGTACATTGTATCAAGGTGTACGGTTCATGGTGGAAGTACACCGTACGAACAAGTAAAGTGCAAGGTGGATGGTGGAAGTTCCCCGTTCCAAGGTGCGGTGTGGATAGTCTAAGTGAACTATACCATGGTTCAAAGAGCATAGTGCTTGGTGGATGTGAAAAATACAAAGTTGCGGTTTTTATAATGACAATGCACTGTACCAAGGTGCAAAGTGCAAGGTACATAGTGGAAATTCACTACCAAGCTGCACGATGCATAGTGTGTTATGAAGTGCGTCGTACCAAGTTGCAAAATATATAGTGCATGGTTGAAGTGCACCATACTATAGTGCACAATGCATGGTGAATAGTGGAACTGCATCATACTAATATACATGGTGCATAGTGGAAGTCCAATATACTAAGGTGCAAAGTTCCAGGTAGATAGTCGAAGTGCGCGATACCAAGGTTTATACTACATAGTCGAAGTGCAATATATCAAGGAGCACGTGCCATAGTGCTCGGTGGAAGTGCATCATAACAAGGTGAATTGTGCAAGGTGTATAGGTGATTTGCACAATACCAAGGTGAATTGTGCATGGTGCATAATGGTATTACACCATACCATGGTGCATTATGCAAGGTGCATAGTCGAATTGCACCGTACCATGGTGTACCATGAAAAGTAAAAGTGCACCGTTCCAAGCTGCATGGTGCGTCGTCCATGGTGGAAGTGCAACATACCAACTTGCAGAATGCATAGTGGAAATGTAATGCACTAATGTGCACCATGCATGGGTCATCGCGGATGTACATTGTATCAAGGTGTACGGTTCATGGTGGAAGTACACCGTACGAACAAGTAAAGTGCAAGGTGGATGGTGGAAGTTCCCCGTTCCAAGGTGCGGTGTGGATAGTCTAAGTGAACTATACCATGGTTCAAAGAGCATAGTGCTTGGTGGATGTGAAAAATACAAAGTTGCAGTTTTATAATGACGATTACCTTTGTACCAAGGTGCAAAGTGCAAGGTACATAGTGGAAGTTCACTATACCAAGCTGCACGATGCATAGTGTGTTGTGAAGTGCGTCTTCCCCAGTTGCAAAATGTATAGTGCATGGTTGAAGTGCACCATACTATAGTGCACAATGCATGGTGAATAGTGGAACCGCATCATACTAATATACATGGTGCATAGTGGAAGTCCAATATACTAAGGTGCAAAGTTCCGGGTAGATAGTCGAAGTGCGCGATACCAAGGTTTATACTACATAGTCGAAGTGCAATATATCAAGGAGCACGTGCCATAGTGCTCGGTGGAAGTGCATCATAACAAGGTGAATTGTGCAAGGTGTATAGGTGATTTGCACAATACCAAGGTGAATTGTGCATGGTGCATAATGGTATTACACCATACCATGGTGCATTATGCAAGGTGCATAGTCGAATTGCACCGTACCATGGTGTACCATGAAAAGTAAAAGTGCACCGTTCCAAGCTGCATGGTGCGTCGTCCATGGTGGAAGTGCAACATACCAACTTGCAGAATGCATAGTGGAAATGTAATGCACTAATGTGCACCATGCATGGGTCATCGCGGATGTACATTGTATCAAGGTGTACGGTTCATGGTGGAAGTACACCGTACGAACAAGTAAAGTGCAAGGTGGATGGTGGAAGTTCCCCGTTCCAAGGTGCAGTGTGGATAGTCTAAGTGAACTATACCATGGTTCAAAGAGCATAGTGCTTGGTGGATGTGAAAAATACAAAGTTGCGGTTTTTATAATGACAATGCAATTGTACCAAGGTGCAAAGTGCAAGGTACATAGTGGAAATTCAGCGTACCAAGCCGCACGATGCATAGTGTGTTATGAAGTGCGTCGTACCAAGTTGCAAAATATATAGTGCATGGTTGAAGTGCACCATACTATAGTGCACAATGCATGGTGAATAGTGGAACCGCATCATACTAATATACATGGTGCATAGTGGAAGTCCAATATACTAAGGTGCAAAGTTCCGGGTAGATAGTCGAAGTGCGCGATACCAAGGTTTATACTACATAGTCGAAGTGCAATATATCAAGGAGCACGTGCCATAGTGCTCGGTGGAAGTGCATCATAACAAGGTGAATTGTGCAAGGTGTATAGGTGATTTGCACAATACCAAGGTGAATTGTGCATGGTGCATAATGGTATTACACCATACCATGGTGCATTATGCAAGGTGCATAGTCGAATTGCACCGTACCATGGTGTACCATGAAAAGTAAAAGTGCACCGTTCCAAGCTGCATGGTGCGTCGTCCATGGTGGAAGTGCAACATACCAACTTGCGAATGCATAGTGGAAATGTAATGCACTAATGTGCACCATGCATGGGTCATCGCGGATGTACATTGTATCAAGGTGTACGGTTCATGGTGGAAGTACACCGTACGAACAAGTAAAGTGCAAGGTGGATGGTGGAAGTTCCCCGTTCCAAGGTGCAGTATGGATAGTCTAAGTGAACTATACCATGGTTCAAAGAGCATAGTGCTTGGTGGATGTGAAAAATACAAAGTTGCAGTTTTTATAATGACAGTGCACTGTACCAAGGTGCAAAGTGCAAGGTACATAGTGGAAATTCACTGTACCAAGTCGCACGATGCATAGTGTGTTATGAAGTGCGTCGTACCAAGTTGCAAAATATATAGTGCATGGTTGAAGTGCACCATACTATAGTGCACAATGCATGGTGAATAGTGAACCGCATCATACTAATATACATGGTGCATAGTGGAAGTCCAATATACTAAGGTGCAAAGTTCCAGGTAGATAGTCGAAGTGCGCGATACCAAGGTTTATACTACATAGTCGAAGTGCACTATATCAAGGAGCACGTGCCATAGTGCTCGGTGGAAGTGCATCATAACAAGGTGAATTGTGCAAGGTGTATAGCTGATTTGCACAATACCAAGGTGAATTGTGCATGGTGCATAATGGTATTACACCATACCATGGTGCATTATGCAAGGTGCATAGTCGAATTGCACCGTACCATGGTGTACCATGAAAAGTAAAAGTGCACCGTTCCAAGCTGCATGGTGCGTAGTCCATGGTGGAAGTGCAACATACCAACTTGCAGAATGCATAGTGGAAATGTAATGCACTAATGTGCACCATGCATGGGTCATCGCGGATGTACATTGTATCAAGGTGTACGGTTCATGGTGGAAGTACACCGTACGAACAAGTAAAGTGCAAGGTGGATGGTGGAAGTTCCCCGTTCCAAGGTGTAGTATGGATAGTCTAAGTGAACTATACCAGGGTTCAAAGAGCATAGTGCTTGGTGGATGTGAAAAATACAAAGTTGCAGTTTTTATAATGACAAGGTAATCGTACCAAGGTGCAAAGTGCAAGGTACATAGTGGAAATTCATCGTACCAAGCCGCACGATGCATAGTGTGTTATGAAGTGCGTCGTACCAAGTTGCAAAATATATAGTGCATGGTTGAAGTGCACCATACTATAGTGCACAATACATGGTGAATAGTGGAACTGCATCATACTAATATACATGGTGCATAGTGGAAGTCCAATATACTAAGGTGCAAAGTTCCAGGTAGATAGTCGAAGTGCGCGATACCAAGGTTTATACTACATAGTCGAAGTGCAATATATCAAGGAGCACGTGCCATAGTGCTCGGTGGAAGTGCATCATAACAAGGTGAATTGTGCAAGGTGTATAGTTGATTTGCACAATACCAAGGTGAATTGTGCATGGTGCATAATGGAATTACACCATACCATGGTGCATTATGCAAGGTGCATAGTCGAATTGCACCGTACCATGGTGTACCATGAAAAGTAAAAGTGCACCGTTCCAAGCCGCATGGTGCGTCGTCCATGGTGGAAGTGCAACATACCAACTTGCAGAATGCATAGTGGAAATGTAATGCACTAATGTGCACCATGCATGGGTCATCGCGGATGTACATTGTATCAAGGTGTACGGTTCATGGTGGAAGTACACCGTACGAACAAGTAAAGTGCAAGGTGGATGGTGGAAGTTCCCCGTTCCAAGGTGCGTATGGATAGTCTAAGTGAACTATACCGTGGTTCAAAGAGCATAGTGCTTGGTGGATGTGAAAAATACAAAGTTGCAGCTTTTATAATGACAAGGCACCGTACCAAGGTGCAAAGTGCAAGGTACATAGTGGAAATTCACCGTACCAAGCCGCACGATGCATAGTGTGTTATGAAGTGCGTCGTACCAAGTTGCAAAATATATAGTGCATGGTTGAAGTGCACCATACTATAGTGCACAATGCATGGTGAATAGTGGAACCGCATCATACTAATATACATGGTGCATAGTGGAAGTCCAATATACTAAGGTGCAAAGTTCCAGTAGATAGTCGAAGTGCGCGATACCAAGGTTTATACTACATAGTCGAAGTGCAATATATCAAGGAGCACGTGCCATAATGCTCAGTGGAAGTGCATCATAACAAGGTGAATTGTGCAAGGTGTATAGCTGATTTGCACAATACCAAGGTGAATTGTGCATGGTGCATAATGGTATTACACCATACCATGGTGCATTATGCAAGGTGCATAGTCGAATTGCACCGTACCATGGTGTACCATGAAAAGTAAAAGTGCACCGTTCCAAGCCGCATGGTGCGTCGTCCATGGTGGAAGTGCAACATACCAACTTGCAGAATGCATAGTGGAAATGTAATGCACTAATGTGCACCATGCATGGGTCATCGCGGATGTACATTGTATCAAGGTGTACGGTTCATGGTGGAAGTACACCGTACGAACAAGTAAAGTGCAAAGTGGATGGTGGAAGTTCCCCGTTCCAAGGTGTAGTATGGATAGTCTAAGTGAACTATACCAGGGTTCAAAGAGCATAGTGCTTGGTGGATGTGATAAATACAAAGTTGCAGCTTTTTATAATGACAAGGCATCGTACCAAGGTGCAAAGTGCAAGGTACATAGTGGAAATTCACTGTACCAAGCCGCACGATGCATAGTGTGTTATGAAGTGCGTCGTACCAAGTTGCAAAATATATAGTGCATGGTTGAAGTGCACCATACTATAGTGCACAATGCATGGTGAATAGTGGAACTCGCATCATACTAATATACATGGTGCATAGTGGAAGTCCAATATACTAAGGTGCAAAGTTCCAGTAGATAGTCGAAGTGCGCGATACCAAGGTTTATACTACATAGTCGAAGTGCAATATATCAAGGAGCACGTGCCATAGTGCTCGGTGGAAGTGCATCATAACAAGGTGAATCGTGCAAGGTGTATAGTGGATTTGCACAATACCAAGGTGAATCGTGCATGGTGCATAACGGTATTACACCATACCATGGTGCATTATGCAAGGTGCATAGTCGAATTGCACCGTACCATGGTGTACCATGAAAAGTAAAAGTGCACCGTTCCAAGCCGCCGTATGGTGCGTCGTCCATGGTGGAAGTGCAACATACCAACTTGCATAACGCATAGTGGAAATGTAATGCACTAATGTGCACCATGTATGGGTCATCGCGGATGTACATTGTATCAAGGTGTACGGTTCATGGTGGAAGTACACCGTACGAACAAGTAAAGTGCAAGGTGGATGGTGGAAGTTCCCCGTTCCAAGGTGCAGTATGGATAGTCTAAGTGAACTATACCAAGGTTCAAAGAGCATAGTGCTTGGTGGATATGAAAAATACAAAGTTGCAGTTTTTATAATGACAATGCAACTTGTACCAAGGTGCAAAGTGCAAGGTACATAGTGGAAATTCACCGTACCAAGCCGCACGATGCATAGTGTGCTATGAAGTGCGTCGTACCAAGTTGCAAAATGGATATAGTGCATGGTTGAAGTGCACCATACTATAGTGCACAATGCATGGTGAATAGTGGAACTGCATCATACTAATATACATGGTGCATAGTGGAAGTCCAATATACTAAGGTGCAAAGTTCCAGGTAGATAGTCGAAGTGCGCGATACCAAGGTTTATACTACATAGTCGAAGTGCAATATATCAAGGAGCACGTGCCATAGTGCTCGGTGGAAGTGCATCATAACAAGGTGAATTGTGCAAGGTGTATAGGTGATTTGCACAATACCAAGGTGAATTGTGCATGGTGCATAATGGTATTACACCATACCATGGTGCATTATGCAAGGTGCATAGTCGAATTGCACCGTACCATGGTGTACCATGAAAAGTAAAAGTGCACCGTTCCAAGCCGTATGGTGCGTAGTCCATGGTGGAAGTGCAACATACCAACTTGCCGAATGCATAGTGGAAATGTAATGCACTAACGTGCACCATGCATGGGTCATCGCGGATGTACATTGTATCAAGGTGTACGGTTCATGGTGGAAGTACACCGTACGAACAAGTAAAGTGCAAGGTGGATGGTGGAAGTTCCCCGCTCCAAGGTGCAAGTGTGGATAGTCTAAGTGAACTATACTGGGGTTCAAAGAGCATAGTGCTTGGTGGATGTGAAAAATACAAAGTTGCAGTTTTTATAATGACAAGGCAATCGTACCAAGGTGCAAAGTGCAAGGTACATAGTGGAAATTCACCGTACCAAGCCGCACGATGCATAGTGTGTTATGAAGTGCGTCGTACCAAGTTGCAAAATGCATATAGTGCATGGTTGAAGTGCACCATACTATAGTGCACAATGCATGGTGAATAGTGGAACTCGCATCATACTAATATACATGGTGCATAGTGGAAGTCCACTATACTAAGGTGCAAAGTTCCGCGTAGATAGTCGAAGTGCGCGATACCAAGGTTTATACTACATAGTCGAAGTGCACTATATCAAGGAGCACGTGCCATAGTGCTCGGTGGAAGTGCATCATAACAAGGTGAATTGTGCAAGGTGTATAGCTGATTTGCACAATACCAAGGTGAATTGTGCATGGTGCATAATGGAATTACACCATACCATGGTGCATTATGCAAGGTGCATAGTCGAATTGCACCGTACCATGGTGTACCATGAAAAGTAAAAGTGCACCGTTCCAAGCCGCATGGTGCGTAGTCCATGGTGGAAGTGCAACATACCAACTTGCAGAATGCATAGTGGAAATGTAATGCACTAATGTGCACCATGCATGGGTCATCGCGGATGTACATTGTATCAAGGTGTACGGTTCATGGTGGAAGTACACCGTACGAACAAGTAAAGTGCAAGGTGGATGGTGGAAGTTCCCCGTTCCAAGGTGCAGTATGGATAGTCTAAGTGAACTATACCAAGGTTCAAAGAGCATAGTGCTTGGTGGATATGAAAAATACAAAGTTGCAGTTTTTATAATGACAAGGTACTCGGACCAAGGTGCAAAGTGCAAGGTACATAGTGGAAATTCACCGTACCAAGCCGCACGATGCATAGTGTGTTATGAAGTGCGTCGTACCAAGTTGCAAAATATATAGTGCATGGTTGAAGTGCACCATACTATAGTGCACAATGCATGGTGAATAGTGGAACCGCATCATACTAATATACATGGTGCATAGTGGAAGTCCAATATACTAAGGTGCAAAGTTCCGGTAGATAGTCAAGTGCGCGATACCAAGGTTTATACTACATAGTCGAAGTGCACTATATCAAGGAGCACGTGCCATAGTGCTCGGTGGAAGTGCATCATAACAAGGTGAATTGTGCAAGGTGTATAGGTGATTTGCACAATACCAAGGTGAATTGTGCATGGTGCATAATGGTATTACACCATACCATGGTGCATTATGCAAGGTGCATAGTCGAATCGCACCGTACCATGGTGTACCATGAAAAGTAAAAGTGCACCGTTCCAAGCCGCACGGTGCGTAGTCCATGGTGGAAGTGCAACATACCAACTTGCACGAATGCATAGTGGAAATGTAATGCACTAATGTGCACCATGCATGGGTCATCGCGGATGTACATTGTATCAAGGTGTACGGTTCATGGTGGAAGTACACCGTACGAACAAGTAAAGTGCAAGGTGGATGATGGAAGTTCCCGTTCCAAGGTGCAGAGTGGATAGTCTAAGTGAACTATACTATGGTTCAAAGAGCATAGTGCTTGGTGGATGTGAAAAATACAAAGTTGCAGTTTTTTATAATGATACGTGCACCGTACCAAGGTGCAAAGTGCAAGGTACATAGTGGAAATTCACCGTACCAAGCCGCACGATGCATAGTGTGTTATGAAGTGCGTCGTACCAAGTTGCAAAATATATAGTGCATGGTTGAAGTGCACCATACTATAGTGCACAATGCATGGTGAATAGTGGAACCGCATCATACTAATATACATGGTGCATAGTGGAAGTCCAATATACTAAGGTGCAAAGTTCGTGTAGATAGTCGAAGTGCGCGATACCAAGGTTTATACTACATAGTCGAAGTGCACTATATCAAGGACCACGTGCCATAGTTGCTCGATGGAAGTGCATCATAACAAGGTGAATTGTGCAAGGTGTATAGCCGATTAGCACAATACCAAGGTGAATCGTGCATGGTGCATAATGGTATTACACCATACCATGATGCATTATGCAAGGTGCATAGTCGAATTGCACCGTACCATGGTGTACCAAGAAAAGTAAAAGTGCACCGTTCCAAGCTGCATGGTGCGTCGTCCATGGTGGAAGTGCAACATACCAACTTGCGAATGCATAGTGGAAATGTAATGCACTAATGTGCACCATGCATGGGTCATCGCGGATGTACATTGTATCAAGGTGTACGGTTCATGGTGGAAGTACACCGTACGAACAAGTAAAGTGCAAGGTGGATGGTGGAAGTTCCCCGTTCCAAGGCGTAGTGTGGATAGTCTAAGTGAACTATACCAGGGTTCAAAGAGCATAGTGCTTGGGTGGATGTGAAAAATACAAAGTTGCGCTTTTTATAATGACAAGGCAATCGTACCAAGGTGCAAAGTGCAAGGTACATAGTGGAAATTCACCGTACCAAGCTGCACGATGCATAGTGTGTTATGAAGTGCGTCGTACCAAGTTGCAAAATGCATAGTGCATGGTTGAAGTGCACCATACTATAGTGCACAATGCATGGTGAATAGTGGAACTGCATCATACTAATATACATGGTGCATAGTGGAAGTCCAATATACTAAGGTGCAAAGTTCCGTAGATAGTCGAAGTGCGCGATACCAAGGTTTATACTACATAGTCGAAGTGCAATATATCAAGGAGCACGTGCCATAGTGCTCGGTGGAAGTGCATCATAACAAGGTGAATCGTGCAAGGTGTATAGGTGATTTGCACAATACCAAGGTGAATTGTGCATGGTGCATAATGGAATTACACCATACCATGGTGCATTATGCAAGGTGCATAGTCGAATTGCACCGTACCATGGTGTACCATGAAAAGTAAAAGTGCACCGTTCCAAGCCGCATGGTGCGTAGTCCATGGTGGAAGTGCAACATACCAACTTGCAGAATGCATAGTGGAAATGTAATGCACTAATGTGCACCATGCATGGGTCATCGCGGGATGTACATTGTATCAAGGTGTACGGTTCATGGTGGAAGTACACCGCACGAACAAGTAAAGTGCAAGGTGGATGGTGGAAGTTCCCCGTTCCAAGGTGCAAGTGGGATAGTCTAAGTGAACTATACCACGGTTCAAAGAGCATAGTGCTTGGTGGATGTGAAAAATACAAAGTTGCAGTTTTTATAATGACAGGCACTCGTACCAAGGTGCAAAGTGCAAGGTACATAGTGGAAATTCACCGTACCAAGCTGCACGATGCATAGTGTGTTATGAAGTGCGTCGTACCAAGTTGCAAAATATATAGTGCATGGTTGAAGTGCACCATACTATAGTGCACAATGCATGGTGAATAGTGGAACTGCATCATACTAATATACATGGTGCATAGTGGAAGTCCAATATACTAAGGTGCAAAGTTCCATAGATAGTCGAAGTGCGCGATACCAAGGTTTATACTACATAGTCGAAGTGCACTATATCAAGGAGCACGTGCCATAGTGCTCAGTGGAAGTGCATCATAACAAGGTGAATTGTGCAAGGTGTATAGTTGATTTGCACAATACCAAGGTGAATTGTGCATGGTGCATAATGGAATTACACCATACCATGGTGCATTATGCAAGGTGCATAGTCGAATTGCACCGTACCATGGTGTACCATGAAAAGTAAAAGTGCACCGTTCCAAGCCGCATGGTGCGTAGTCCATGGTGGAAGTGCAACATACCAACTTGCAGAATGCATAGTGGAAATGTAATGCACTAATGTGCACCATGCATGGGTCATCGCGGATGTACATTGTATCAAGGTGTACGGTTCATGGTGGAAGTACACCGTACGAACAAGTAAAGTGCAAGGTGGATGGTGGAAGTTCCCCGTTCCAAGGTGCAAGGTGGATAGTCTAAGTGAACTATACTGTGGTTCAAAGAGCATAGTGCTTGGTGGATGTGAAAAATACAAAGTTGCAGTTTTTATAATGACAAATAAGACCGTACCAAGGTGCAAAGTGCAAGGTACATAGTGGAAATTCACCGTACCAAGCCGCACGATGCATAGTGTGTTATGAAGTGCGTCGTACCAAGTTGCAAAATGCATAGTGGCATGGTTGAAGTGCACCATACTATAGTGCACAATGCATGGTGAATAGTGGAACTGCATCATACTAATATACATGGTGCATAGTGAAAGTCCAATATACTAAGGCAAAGTTCCATGTAGATAGTCGAAGTGCGCGACACCAAGGTTTATACTACATAGTCGAAGTGCACTATATCAAGGAGCACGTGCCATAGTGCTCTGTGGAAGTGCATCATAACAAGGTGAATTGTGCAAGGTGTATAGCTGATTTGCACAATACCAAGGTGAATTGTGCATGGTGCATAATGGAATTACACCATACCATGGTGCATTATGCAAGGTGCATAGTCGAATTGCACCGTATCATGGTGTACCATGAAAAGTAAAAGTGCACCGTTCCAAGCCGCATGGTGCGTAGTCCATGGTGGAAGTGCAACATACCAACTTGCAGAATGCATAGTGGAAATGTAATGCACTAATGTGCACCATGCATGGGTCATCGCGATGTACATTGTATCAAGGTGTACGGTTCATGGTGGAAGTACACCGTACGAACAAGTAAAGTGCAAGGTGGATGGTGGAAGTTCCCCGTTCCAAGGTGCAGTGGGATAGTCTAAGTGAACTATACCATGGTTCAAAGAGCATAGTGCTTGGTGGATGTGAAAAATACAAAGTTGCAGTTTTTATAATGACAATGCACCGTACCAAGGTGCAAAGTGCAAGGTACATAGTGGAAATTCACCGTACCAAGCTGCACGATGCATAGTGTGTTATGAAGTGCGTCGTACCAAGTTGCAAAATATATAGTGCATGGTTGAAGTGCACCATACTATAGTGCACAATGCATGGTGAATAGTGGAACTGCATCATACTAATATACATGGTGCATAGTGGAAGTCCAATATACTAAGGTGCAAAGTTCCAGGTAGATAGTCGAAGTGCGCGATACCAAGGTTTATACTACATAGTCGAAGTGCACTATATCAAGGAGCACGTGCCATAGTGCTCGGTGGAAGTGCATCATAACAAGGTGAATTGTGCAAGGTGTATAGCTGATTTGCACAATACCAAGGTGAATTGTGCATGGTGCATAATGGAATTACACCATACCATGGTGCATTATGCAAGGTGCATAGTCGAATTGCACCGTACCATGGTGTACCATGAAAAGTAAAAGTGCACCGTTCCAAGCCGCATGGTGCGTAGTCCATGGTGGAAGTGCAACATACCAACTTGCAGAATGCATAGTGGAAATGTAATGCACTAATGTGCACCATGCATGGGTCATCGCGGATGTACATTGTATCAAGGTGTACGGTTCATGGTGGAAGTACACCGTACGAACAAGTAAAGTGCAAGGTGGATGGTGGAAGTTCCCCGTTCCAAGGTGCAGTGTGGATAGTCTAAGTGAACTATACCAGGTTCAAAGAGCATAGTGCTTGGTGGATGCGAAAAATACAAAGTTGCAGCTTTTTTAATGACAAAGCATCGTACCAAGGTGCAAAGTGCAAGGTACATAGTGGAAATTCACTGCACCAAGCCGCACGATGCATAGTGTGTTATGAAGTGCGTCGTACCAAGTTGCAAAATGCATAGTGCATGGTTGAAGTGCACCATACTATAGTGCACAATGCATGGTGAATAGTGGAACCGCATCATACTAATATACATGGTGCATAATGGAAGTCCAATATACTAAGGTGCAAAGTTCCAGGTAGATAGTCGAAGTGCGCGATACCAAGGTTTATACTACATAGTCGAAGTGCACTATATCAAGGAGCACGTGCCATAGTGCTCGGTGGAAGTGCATCATAACAAGGTGAATTGTGCAAGGTGTATAGCTGATTTGCACAATACAAAGGTGAATTGTGCATGGTGCATAATGGAATTACACCATACCATGGTGCATTATGCAAGGTGCATAGTCGAATTGCACCGTACCATGGTGTACCATGAAAAGTAAAAGTGCACCGTTCCAAGCTGCATGGTGCGTAGTCCATGGTGGAAGTGCAACATACCAACTTGCGGAATGCATAGTGGAAATGTAATGCACTAATGTGCACCATGCATGGGTCATCGCGGATGTACATTGTATCAAGGTGTACGGTTCATGGTGGAAGTACACCGTACGAACAAGTAAAGTGCAAGGTGGATGGTGGAAGTTCCCCGTTCCAAGGTGCAGTGTGGATAGTCTAAGTGAACTATACCATGGTTCAAAGAGCATAGTGCTTGGTGGATGTGAAAAATACAAAGTTGCAGTTTTTATAATGACAAGGTAATCGTACCAAGGTGCAAAGTGCAAGGTACATAGTGGAAATTCACTCATACCAAGCTGCACGATGCATAGTGTGTTATGAAGTGCGTCGTACCAAGTTGCAAAATGCATAGTGCATGGTTGAAGTGCACCATACTATAGTGCACAATGCATGGTGAATAGTGGAACCGCATCATACTAATATACATGGTGCATAGTGGAAGTCCAATATACTAAGGTGCAAAGTTCCGGGTAGATAGTCGAAGTGCGCGATACCAAGGTTTATACTACATAGTCGAAGTGCACTATATCAAGGAGCACGTGCCATAGTGCTCGGTGGAAGTGCATCATAACAAGGTGAATTGTGCAAGGTGTATAGCTGATTTGCACAATACCAAGGTGAATTGTGCATGGTGCATAATGGAATTACACCATACCATGGTGCATTATGCAAGGTGCATAGTCGAATTGCACCGTACCATGGTGTACCATGAAAAGTAAAAGTGCACCGTTCCAAGCCGCATGGTGCGTAGTCCATGGTGGAAGTGCAACATACCAACTTGCAGAATGCATAGTGGAAATGTAATGCACTAATGTGCACCATGCATGGGTCATCGCGGATGTACATTGTATCAAGGTGTACGGTTCATGGTGGAAGTACACCGTACGAACAAGTAAAGTGCAAGGTGGATGGTGGAAGTTCCCCGTTCCAAGGTGCAACATGGATAGTCTAAGTGAACTATACTATGGTTCAAAGAGCATAGTGCTTGGTGGATGTGAAAAATACAAAGTTGCAGCTTTTTAATGACAAAGCAATCGTACCAAGGTGCAAAGTGCAAGGTACATAGTGGAAATTCACCGTACCAAGCCGCACGATGCATAGTGTGTTATGAAGTGCGTCGTACCAAGTTGCAAAATGCATAGTGCATGGTTGAAGTGCACCATACTATAGTGCACAATGCATGGTGAATAGTGGAACCGCATCATACTAATATACATGGTGCATAGTGGAAGTCCAATATACTAAGGTGCAAAGTTCCAGGTAGATAGTCGAAGTGCGCGATACCAAGGTTTATACTACATAGTCGAAGTGCACTATATCAAGGAGCACGTGCCATAGTGCTCGGTGGAAGTGCATCATAACAAGGTGAATCGTGCAAGGTGTATAGCTGATTTGCACAATACCAAGGTGAATTGTGCATGGTGCATAATGGAATTACACCATACCATGGTGCATTATGCAAGGTGCATAGTCGAATTGCACCGTACCATGGTGTACCATGAAAAGTAAAAGTGCACCGTTCCAAGCCGCATGGTGCGTAGTCCATGGTGGAAGTGCAACATACCAACTTGCGAATGCATAGTGGAAATGTAATGCACTAATGTGCACCATGCATGGGTCATCGCGGATGTACATTGTATCAAGGTGTACGGTTCATGGTGGAAGTACACCGTACGAACAAGTAAAGTGCAAGGTGGATGGTGGAAGTTCCCCGTTCCAAGGTGCAAAAGTGGATAGTCTAAGTGAACTATACCAGGGTTCAAAGAGCATAGTGCTTGGTGGATGTGAAAAATACAAAGTTGCAGCTTTTATAATGACAAGCAGACCGTACCAAGGTGCAAAGTGCAAGGTACATAGGGAAATTCACCGTACCAAGCTGCACGATGCATAGTGTGTTATGAAGTGCGTCGTACCAAGTTGCAAAATGCATAGTGCATGGTTGAAGTGCACCATACTATAGTGCACAATGCATGGTGAATAGTGGAACTGCATCATACTAATATACATGGTGCATAGTGGAAGTCCAATATACTAAGGTGCAAAGTTCCGTGTAGATAGTCGAAGTGCGCGATACCAAGGTTTATACTACATAGTCGAAGTGCACTATATCAAGGAGCACGTGCCATAGTGCTCGGTGGAAGTGCATCATAACAAGGTGAATTGTGCAAGGTGTATAGGTGATTTGCACAATACCAAGGTGAATTGTGCATGGTGCATAATGGAATTACACCATACCATGGTGCATTATGCAAGGTGCATAGTCGAATTGCACCGTACCATGGTGTACCATGAAAAGTAAAAGTGCACCGTTCCAAGCCGCATGGTGCGTAGTCCATGGTGGAAGTGCAACATACCAACTTGCACGTAATGCATAGTGGAAATGTAATGCACTAATGTGCACCATGCATGGGTCATCGCGGATGTACATTGTATCAAGGTGTACGGTTCATGGTGGAAGTACACCGTACGAACAAGTAAAGTGCAAGGTGGATGGTGGAAGTTCCCCGTTCCAAGGTGCTAGTGGATAGTCTAAGTGAACTATACCATGGTTCAAAGAGCATAGTGCTTGGTGGATGTGAAAAATACAAAGTTGCGTTTTTATAATGACAATGCACCGTACCAAGGTGCAAAGTGCAAGGTACATAGTGGAAATTCACCGTACCAAGCTGCACGATGCATAGTGTGTTATGAAGTGCGTCGTACCAAGTTGCAAAATGCATAGTGCATGGTTGAAGTGCACCATACTATAGTGCACAATGCATGGTGAATAGTGGAACCGCATCATACTAATATACATGGTGCATAGTGGAAGTCCAATATACTAAGGTGCAAAGTTCCAGTAGATAGTCGAAGTGCGCGATACCAAGGTTTATACTACATAGTCGAAGTGCACTATATCAAGGAGCACGTGCCATAGTGCTCGGTGGAAGTGCATCATAACAAGGTGAATTGTGCAAGGTGTATAGCTGATTTGCACAATACCAAGGTGAATTGTGCATGGTGCATAATGGAATTACACCATACCATGGTGCATTATGCAAGGTGCATAGTCGAATTGCACCGTACCATGGTGTACCATGAAAAGTAAAAGTGCACCGTTCCAAGCCGCATGGTGCGTAGTCCATGGTGGAAGTGCAACATACCAACTTGCAGAATGCATAGTGGAAATGTAATGTACTAATGTGCACCATGCATGGGTCATCGCGGATGTACATTGTATCAAGGTGTACGGTTCATGGTGGAAGTACACCGTACGAACAAGTAAAGTGCAAGGTGGATGGTGGAAGTTCCCCGTTCCAAGGTGCAGTGTGGATAGTCTAAGTGAACTATACCAGGGTTCAAAGAGCATAGTGCTTGGTGGATGCGAAAAATACAAAGTTGCAGTTTTTTAATGACAGTGCACTATACCAAGGTGCAAAGTGCAAGGTACATAGTGGAAATTCACTGTACCAAGCCGCACGATGCATAGTGTGTTATGAAGTGCGTCGTACCAAGTTGCAAAATGCATAGTGCATGGTTGAAGTGCACCATACTATAGTGCACAATGCATGGTGAATAGTGGAACTGCATCATACTAATATACATGGTGCATAGTGGAAGTCCAATATACTAAGGTGCAAAGTTCCAGGTAGATAGTCGAAGTGCGCGATACCAAGGTTTATACTACATAGTCGAAGTGCACTATATCAAGGAGCACATGCCATAGTGCTCGGTGGAAGTGCATCATAACAAGGTGAATTGTGCAAGGTGTATAGCTGATTTGCACAATACCAAGGTGAATTGTGCATGGTGCATAATGGAATTACACCATACCATGGTGCATTATGCAAGGTGCATAGTCGAATTGCACCGTACCATGGTGTACCATGAAAAGTAAAAGTGCACCGTTCCAAGCCGCATGGTGCGTAGTCCATGGTGGAAGTGCAACATACCAACTTGCAGAATGCATAGTGGAAATGTAATGCACTAATGTGCACCATGCATGGGTCATCGCGGATGTACATTGTATCAAGGTGTACGGTTCATGGTGGAAGTACACCGTACGAACAAGTAAAGTGCAAGGTGGATGGTGGAAGTTCCCCGTTCCAAGGTGCAGTGTGGATAGTCTAAGTGAACTATACCAGGGTTCAAAGAGCATAGTGCTTGGTGGATGTGAAAAATACAAAGTTGCAGCTTTTTAATGACAGTGCACTCGTACCAAGGTGCAAAGTGCAAGGTACATAGTGGAAATTCACTGTACCAAGCTGCACGATGCATAGTGTGTTATGAAGTGCGTCGTACCAAGTTGCAAAATGCATAGTGCATGGTTGAAGTGCACCATACTATAGTGCACAATGCATGGTGAATAGTGGAACTGCATCATACTAATATACATGGTGCATAGTGAAAGTCAATATACTAAGGCAAAGTTCCATGTACATAGTCGAAGTGCGCGACACCAAGGTTTATACTACATAGTCGAAGTGCACTATATCAAGGAGCACGTGCCATAGTGCTCGGTGGAAGTGCATCATAACAAGGTGAATTGTGCAAGGTGTATAGCTGATTTGCACAATACCAAGGTGAATTGTGCATGGTGCATAATGGAATTACACCATACCATGGTGCATTATGCAAGGTGCATAGTCGAATTGCACCGTATCATGGTGTACCATGAAAAGTAAAAGTGCACCGTTCCAAGCCGCATGGTGCGTAGTCCATGGTGGAAGTGCAACATACCAACTTGCAGTAATGCATAGTGGAAATGTAATGCACTAATGTGCACCATGCATGGGTCATCGCGGATGTACATTGTATCAAGGTGTACGGTTCATGGTGGAAGTACACCGTACGAACAAGTAAAGTGCAAGGTGGATGGTGGAAGTTCCCCGTTCCAAGGTGCAGTGTGGATAGTCTAAGTGAACTATACCAGGGTTCAAAGAGCATAGTGCTTGGTGGATGTGAAAAATACAAAGTTGCAGTTTTTTTAATGACAGGCGCATCGTACCAAGGTGCAAAGTGCAAGGTACATAGTGGAAATTCACCGTACCAAGCTGCACGATGCATAGTGTGTTATGAAGTGCGTCGTACCAAGTTGCAAAATGCATAGTGCATGGTTGAAGTGCACCATACTATAGTGCACAATGCATGGTGAATAGTGGAACTGCATCATACTAATATACATGGTGCATAGTGGAAGTCCAATATACTAAGGTGCAAAGTTCCAGGTAGATAGTCGAAGTGCGCGATACCAAGGTTTATACTACATAGTCGAAGTGCACTATATCAAGGAGCACGTGCCATAGTGCTCGGTGGAAGTGCATCATAACAAGGTGAATTGTGCAAGGTGTATAGCTGATTTGCACAATACCAAGGTGAATTGTGCATGGTGCATAATGGAATTACACCATACCATGGTGCATTATGCAAGGTGCATAGTCGAATTGCACCGTATCATGGTGTACCATGAAAAGTAAAAGTGCACCGTTCCAAGCTGCATGGTGCGTAGTCCATGGTGGAAGTGCAACATACCAACTTGCAGAATGCATAGTGGAAATGTAATGTACTAATGTGCACCATGCATGGGTCATCGCGGATGTACATTGTATCAAGGTGTACGGTTCATGGTGGAAGTACACCGTACGAACAAGTAAAGTGCAAGGTGGATGGTGGAAGTTCCCCGTTCCAAGGTGCAAAGTGTGGATAGTCTAAGTGAACTATACCAGGGTTCAAAGAGCATAGTGCTTGGTGGATGCGAAAAATACAAAGTTGCAGTTTTTTAATGACAAGTGCACCGTACCAAGGTGCAAAGTGCAAGGTACATAGTGGAAATTCACCGTACCAAGCTGCACGATGCATAGTGTGTTATGAAGTGCGTCGTACCAAGTTGCAAAATGCATAGTGCATGGTTGAAGTGCACCATACTATAGTGCACAATGCATGGTGAATAGTGGAACCGCATCATACTAATATACATGGTGCATAGTGGAAGTCCAATATACTAAGGTGCAAAGTTCCGTAGATAGTCGAAGTGCGCGATACCAAGGTTTATACTACATAGTCGAAGTGCACTATATCAAGGAGCACGTGCCATAGTGCTCGGTGGAAGTGCATCATAACAAGGTGAATTGTGCAAGGTGTATAGCTGATTTGCACAATACCAAGGTGAATTGTGCATGGTGCATAATGGAATTACACCATACCATGGTGCATTATGCAAGGTGCATAGTCGAATTGCACCGTACCATGGTGTACCATGAAAAGTAAAAGTGCACCGTTCCAAGCTGCATGGTGCGTAGTCCATGGTGGAAGTGCAACATACCAACTTGCAGAATGCATAGTGGAAATGTAATGTACTAATGTGCACCATGCATGGGTCATCGCGGATGTACATTGTATCAAGGTGTACGGTTCATGGTGGAAGTACACCGTACGAACAAGTAAAGTGCAAGGTGGATGGTGGAAGTTCCCCGTTCCAAGGTGCAGTGTGGATAGTCTAAGTGAACTATACCAGGGTTCAAAGAGCATAGTGCTTGGTGGATGCGAAAAATACAAAGTTGCAGTTTTTTTAATGACAGTGCACTGTACCAAGGTGCAAAGTGCAAGGTACATAGGGGAAATTCACTGTACCAAGCTGCACGATGCATAGTGTGTTATGAAGTGCGTCGTACCAAGTTGCAAAATGCATAGTGCATGGTTGAAGTGCACCATACTATAGTGCACAATGCATGGTGAATAGTGGAACCGCATCATACTAATGTACATGGTGCATAGTGGAAGTCCAATATACTAAGGTGCAAAGTTCCAGGTAGATAGTCAAAGTGCGCGATACCAAGGTTTATACTACATAGTCGAAGTGCACTATATCAAGGAGCACGTGCCATAGTGCTCGGTGGAAGTGCATCATAACAAGGTGAATTGTGCAAGGTGTATAGCTGATTTGCACAATACCAAGGTGAATTGTGCATGGTGCATAATGGAATTACACCATACCATGGTGCATTATGCAAGGTGCATAGTCGAATTGCACCGTACCATGGTGTACCATGAAAAGTAAAAGTGCACCGTTCCAAGCTGCATGGTGCGTAGTCCATGGTGGAAGTGCAACATACCAACTTGCAGAATGCATAGTGGAAATGTAATGTACTAATGTGCACCATGCATGGGTCATCGCGGATGTACATTGTATCAAGGTGTACGGTTCATGGTGGAAGTACACCGTACGAACAAGTAAAGTGCAAGGTGGATGGTGGAAGTTCCCCGTTCCAAGGTGCAGTGTGGATAGTCTAAGTGAACTATACCAGGGTTCAAAGAGCATAGTGCTTGGTGGATGCGAAAAATACAAAGTTGCAGTTTTTATAATGACAAAGGCACCGTACCAAGGTGCAAAGTGCAAGGTACATAGGGAAATTCACTCGTACCAAGCTGCACGATGCATAGTGTGTTATGAAGTGCGTCGTACCAAGTTGCAAAATGCATAGTGCATGGCTGAAGTGCACCATACTATAGTGCACAATGCATTGTGAATAGTGGAATTGCATCATACTAATATACATGGTGCATAGTGGAAGTCCAATATACTAAGGTGCAAAGTTCCAGGTAGATAGTTAAAGTGTGCGATACCATGGTTTATACTACGTAGTCGAAGTGCACTGTATCAAGGAGCACATGCCATAGTGCTCGGTGGAAGTGTATCATAACAAGGTAAATTGTGCAAGGTGTATAGCTGATTTGCACAATACCAAGGTGAATTGTGCATGCTGCACAATGGAATTACACCATACCATGGTGCATTATGCAAGGTGCATAGTCGAATTGCACCGTATCATGGTGTACCATGAAAAGTAAAAGTGCACCGTTCCAAGCTGCATGGTGCGTAGTCCATGGTGGAAGTGCAACATACCAACTTGCAGAATGCATAGTGGAAATGTAATGCACTAATGTGCACCATGCATGGGTCATCGCGGATGTACATTGTATCAAGGTGTACGGTTCATGGTGGAAGTACACCGTACGAACAAGTAAAGTGCAAGGTGGATGGTGGAAGTTCCCCGTTCCAAGGTGCAGCGAGGATAGTCTAAGTGAACTATACCATGGTTCAAAGAGCATAGTGCTTGGTGGATGTGAAAAATACAAAGTTGCAGTTTTTTTAATGACAAGGTACCGTACCAAGGTGCAAAGTGCAAGGAACATAGGGGAAATTCACCGTACCAAGCTGCACGATGCATAGTGTGTTATGAAGTGCGTCGTACCAAGTTGCAAAATGCATAGTGCATGGTTGAAGTGCACCATACTATAGTGCACAATGCATGGTGAATAGTGGAACTGCATCATACTAATATACATGGTGCATAGTGGAAGTCCAATATACTAAGGTGCAAAGTTCCAGTAGATAGTCGAAGAGCGCGATACCAAGGTTTATACTACGTAGTCGTAGTGCACTATATCAAGGAGCACGTGCCATAGTGCTCGGTGGAAGTGCATCATAACAAGGTGAATTGTGCAAGGTGTATAGCTGATTTGCACAATACCAAGGTGAATTGTGCATGGTGCATAATGGAATTACACCATACCATGGTGCATTATGCAAGGTGCATAGTCGAATTGCACCGTACCATGGTGTACCATGAAAAGTAAAAGTGCACCGTTCCAAGCTGCATGGTGCGTAGTCCATGGTGGAAGTGCAACATACCAACTTGCAGAATGCATAGTGGAAATGTAATGCACTAATGTGCACCATGCATGGGTCATCGCGGATGTACATTGTATCAAGGTGTACGGTTCATGGTGGAAGTACACCGTACGAACAAGTAAAGTGCAAGGTGGATGGTGGAAGTTCCCCGTTCCAAGGTGCAATGTGGATAGTCTAACTGAACTATACCAGGGTTCAAAGAGCATAGTGCTTGGTGGATGTGAAAAATACAAAGTTGCGGTTTTTATAATGACAAGGCAATCGTACCAAGGTGCAAAGTGCAAGGTACATAGTGGAAATTCACTGTACCAAGCTGCACGATGCATAGTGTGTTATGAAGTGCGTCGTACCAAGTTGCAAAATGCATAGTGCATGGTTGAAGTGCACCATACTATAGTGCACAATGCATGGTGAATAGTGGAACTGCATCATACTAATATACATGGTGCATAGTGGAAGTCCAATATACTAAGGTGCAAAGTTCCAGGTAGATAGTCGAAGTGCGCGATACCAAGGTTTATACTACATAGTCGAAGTGCACTATATCAAGGAGCACGTGCCATAGTGCTCGGTGGAAGTGCATCATAACAAGGTGAATTGTGCAAGGTGTATAGCTGATTTGCACAATACCAAGGTGAATTGTGCATGGTGCATAATGGAATTACACCATACCATGGTGCATTATGCAAGGTGCATAGTCGAATTGCACCGTACCATGGTGTACCATGAAAAGTAAAAGTGCACCGTTCCAAGCCGCATGGTGCGTAGTCCATGGTGGAAGTGCAACATACCAACTTGCAGAATGCATAGTGGAAATGTAATGTACTAATGTGCACCATGCATGGGTCATCGCGGATGTACATTGTATCAAGGTGTACGGTTCATGGTGGAAGTACACCGTACGAACAAGTAAAGTGCAAGGTGGATGGTGGAAGTTCCCCGTTCCAAGGTGCAGTGTGGATAGTCTAAGTGAACTATACCAGGGTTCAAAGAGCATAGTGCTTGGTGGATGCGAAAAATACAAAGTTGCGTTTTTTTAATGACAATGCACCGTACCAAGGTGCAAAGTGCAAGGTACATAGTGGAAATTCACTGTACCAAGCCGCACGATGCATAGTGTGTTATGAAGTGCGTCGTACCAAGTTGCAAAATGCATAGTGCATGGTTGAAGTGCACCATACTATAGTGCACAATGCATGGTGAATAGTGGAACTGCATCATACTAATATATATGGTGCATAGTGGAAGTCCAATATACTAAGGTGCAAAGTTCCGGTAGATAGTCGAAGTGCGCGATACCAAGGTTTATACTACATAGTCGAAGTGCACTATATCAAGGAGCACGTGCCATAGTGCTCGGTGGAAGTGCATCATAACAAGGTGAATTGTGCAAGGTGTATAGCTGATTTGCACAATACCAAGGTGAATTGTGCATGGTGCATAATGGAATTACACCATACCATGGTGCATTATGCAAGGTGCATAGTCGAATTGCACCGTATCATGGTGTACCATGAAAAGTAAAAGTGCACCGTTCCAAGCCGCATGGTGCGTAGTCCATGGTGGAAGTGCAACATACCAACTTGCAGAATGCATAGTGGAAATGTAATGTACTAATGTGCACCATGCATGGGTCATCGCGGATGTACATTGTATCAAGGTGTACGGTTCATGGTGGAAGTACACCGTACGAACAAGTAAAGTGCAAGGTGGATGGTGGAAGTTCCCCGTTCCAAGGTGCAGTGTGGATAGTCTAAGTGAACTATACCAGGGTTCAAAGAGCATAGTGCTTGGTGGATGCGAAAAATACAAAGTTGCAGTTTTTTTAATGACAGTGCACTGTACCATGGTGCAAAGTGCAAGGTACATAGTGGAAATTCACCGTACCAAGCTGCACGATGCATAGTGTGTTATGAAGTGCGTCGTACCAAGTTGCAAAATGCATAGTGCATGGTTGAAGTGCACCATACTATAGTGCACAATGCATGGTGAATAGTGGAACCGCATCATACTAATATATATGGTGCATAATGGAAGTCCAATATACTAAGGTGCAAAGTTCCAGGTAGATAGTCGAAGTGCGCGATACCAAGGTTTATACTACATAGTCGAAGTGCACTATATCAAGGAGCACGTGCCATAGTGCTCGGTGGAAGTGCATCATAACAAGGTGAATTGTGCAAGGTGTATAGCTGATTTGCACAATACCAAGGTGAATTGTGCATGGTGCATAATGGAATTACACCATACCATGATGCATTATGCAAGGTGCATAGTCGAATTGCACCGTATCATGGTGTACCATGAAAAGTAAAAGTGCACCGTTCCAAGCCGCATGGTGCGTAGTCCATGGTGGAAGTGCAACATACCAACTTGCAGAATGCATAGTGGAAATGTAATGTACTAATGTGCACCATGCATGGGTCATCGCGATGTACATTGTATCAAGGTGTACGGTTCATGGTGGAAGTACACCGTACGAACAAGTAAAGTGCAAGGTGGATGGTGGAAGTTCCCCGTTCCAAGGTGCAAGTGTGGATAGTCTAAGTGAACTATACCAGGGTTCAAAGAGCATAGTGCTTGGTGGATGTGAAAAATACAAAGTTGCAGTTTTTTAATGACAGTGCACTGTACCAAGGTGCAAAGTGCAAGGTACATAGGGGAAATTCACTGTACCAAGCTGCACGATGCGTAGTGTGTTATGAAGTGCGTCGTACCAAGTTGCAAAATGCATAGTGCATGGTTGAAGTGCACCATACTATAGTGCACAATGCATGGTGAATAGTGGAACCGCATCATACTAATATACATGGTGCATAGTGGAAGTCCAATATACTAAGGTGCAAAGTTCCAGGTAGATAGTCAAAGTGCGCGATACCAAGGTTTATACTACATAGTCGAAGTGCACTATATCAAGGAGCACGTGCCATAGTGCTCGGTGGAAGTGCATCATAACAAGGTGAATTGTGCAAGGTGTATAGCTGATTTGCACAATACCAAGGTGAATTGTGCATGGTGCATAATGGAATTACACCATACCATGGTGCATTATGCAAGGTGCATAGTCGAATTGCACCGTATCATGGTGTACCATGAAAAGTAAAAGTGCACCGTTCCAAGCTGCATGGTGCGTAGTCCATGGTGGAAGTGCAACATACCAACTTGCAGAATGCATAGTGGAAATGTAATGCACTAATGTGCACCATGCATGGGTCATCGCGGATGTACATTGTATCAAGGTGTACGGTTCATGGTGGAAGTACACCGTACGAACAAGTAAAGTGCAAGGTGGATGGTGGAAGTTCCCCGTTCCAAGGTGCACATGGATAGTCTAAGTGAACTATACCAGGGTTCAAAGAGCATAGTGCTTGGTGGATGCGAAAAATACAAAGTTGCCATTTTTTTAATGACGGTGCATCGTACCAAGGTGCAAAGTGCAAGGTACATAGTGGAAATTCACCGTACCAAGCTGCACGATGCATAGTGTGTTATGAAGTGCGTCGTACCAAGTTGCAAAATGCATAGTGCATGGTTGAAGTGCACCATACTATAGTGCACAATGCATGGTGAATAGTGGAACCGCATCATACTAATATATATGGTGCATAGTGGAAGTCCAATATACTAAGGTGCAAAGTTCCAGGTAGATAGTCGAAGTGCGCGATACCAAGGTTTATACTACGTAGTCGAAGTGCACTATATCAAGGAGCACGTGCCATAATGCTCGGTGGAAGTGCATCATAACAAGGTGAATTGTGCAAGGTGTATAGCTGATTTGCACAATACCAAGGTGAATTGTGCATGGTGCATAATGGAATTACACCATACCATGGTGCATTATGCAAGGTGCATAGTCGAATTGCACCGTACCATGGTGTACCATGAAAAGTAAAAGTGCACCGTTCCAAGCCGCATGGTGCGTAGTCCATGGTGGAAGTGCAACATACCAACTTGCAGAATGCATAGTGGAAATGTAATGTACTAATGTGCACCATGCATGGGTCATCGCGGATGTACATTGTATCAAGGTGTACGGTTCATGGTGGAAGTACACCGTACGAACAAGTAAAGTGCAAGGTGGATGGTGGAAGTTCCCCGTTCCAAGGTGCTATGTGGATAGTCTAAGTGAACTATACCAGGGTTCAAAGAGCATAGTGCTTGGTGGATGTGAAAAATACAAAGTTGCAGTTTTTTAATGACAAGGCAATCGTACCAAGGTGCAAAGTGCAAGGTACATAGGGGAAATTCACTGTACCAAGCTGCACGATGCATAGTGTGTTATGAAGTGCGTCGTACCAAGTTGCAAAATGCATAGTGCATGGTTGAAGTGCACCATACTATAGTGCACAATGCATGGTGAATAGTGGAACTGCATCATACTAATATACATGGTGCATAGTGGAAGTCCAATATACTAAGGTGCAAAGTTCCGGGTAGATAGTCGAAGTGCGCGATACCAAGGTTTATACTACATAGTCGAAGTGCACTATATCAAGGAGCACGTGCCATAGTGCTCGGTGGAAGTGCATCATAACAAGGTGAATTGTGCAAGGTGTATAGCTGATTTGCACAATACCAAGGTGAATTGTGCATGGTGCATAATGGAATTACACCATACCATGGTGCATTATGCAAGGTGCATAGTCGAATTGCACCGTATCATGGTGTACCATGAAAAGTAAAAGTGCACCGTTCCAAGCCGCATGGTGCGTAGTCCATGGTGGAAGTGCAACATACCAACTTGCAGAATGCATAGTGGAAATGTAATGCACTAATGTGCACCATGCATGGGTCATCGCGGATGTACATTGTATCAAGGTGTACGGTTCATGGTGGAAGTACACCGTACGAACAAGTAAAGTGCAAGGTGGATGGTGGAAGTTCCCCGTTCCAAGGTGCAGGTGGATAGTCTAAGTGAACTATACCAGGGTTCAAAGAGCATAGTGCTTGGTGGATGCGAAAAATACAAAGTTGCAGTTTTATTAATGACATTGCATCGTACCAAGGTGCAAAGTGCAAGGTACATAGTGGAAATTCACCGTACCAAGCCGCACGATGCGTAGTGTGTTATGAAGTGCGTCGTACCAAGTTGCAAAATGCATAGTGCATGGTTGAAGTGCACCATACTATAGTGCACAATGCATGGTGAATAGTGGAACTGCATCATACTAATATATATGGTGCATAGTGGAAGTCCAATATACTAAGGTGCAAAGTTCCGTAGATAGTCGAAGTGCGCGATACCAAGGTTTATACTACATAGTCGAAGTGCACTATATCAAGGAGCACGTGCCATAGTGCTCGGTGGAAGTGCATCATAACAAGGTGAATTGTGCAAGGTGTATAGCTGATTTGCACAATACCAAGGTGAATTGTGCATGGTGCATAATGGAATTACACCATACCATGGTGCATTATGCAAGGTGCATAGTCGAATTGCACCGTATCATGGTGTACCATGAAAAGTAAAAGTGCACCGTTCCAAGCTGCATGGTGCGTAGTCCATGGTGGAAGTGCAACATACCAACTTGCAGAATGCATAGTGGAAATGTAATGTACTAATGTGCACCATGCATGGGTCATCGCGGATGTACATTGTATCAAGGTGTACGGTTCATGGTGGAAGTACACCGTACGAACAAGTAAAGTGCAAGGTGGATGGTGGAAGTTCCCCGTTCCAAGGTGCAGTGTGGATAGTCTAAGTGAACTATACCAGGGTTCAAAGAGCATAGTGCTTGGTGGATGCGAAAAATACAAAGTTGCAGTTTTTTTTAATGACAGTGCACTGTACCAAGGTGCAAAGTGCAAGGTACATAGGGGAAATTCACTGTACCAAGCTGCACGATGCGTAGTGTGTTATGAAGTGCGTCGTACCAAGTTGCAAAATGCATAGTGCATGGTTGAAGTGCACCATACTATAGTGCACAATGCATGGTGAATAGTGGAACCGCATCATACTAATATACATGGTGCATAGTGGAAGTCCAATATACTAAGGTGCAAAGTTCCAGGTAGATAGTCGAAGTGCGCGATACCAAGGTTTATACTACATAGTCGAAGTGCACTATATCAAGGAGCACGTGCCATAGTGCTCGGTGGAAGTGCATCATAACAAGGTGAATTGTGCAAGGTGTATAGCTGATTTGCACAATACCATGGTGAATTGTGCATGGTGCATAATGGAATTACACCATACCATGGTGCATTATGCAAGGTGCATAGTCGAATTGCACCGTATCATGGTGTACCATGAAAAGTAAAAGTGCACCGTTCCAAGCCGCATGGTGCGTAGTCCATGGTGGAAGTGCAACATACCAACTTGCGAATGCATAGTGGAAATGTAATGTACTAATGTGCACCATGCATGGGTCATCGCGGATGTACATTGTATCAAGGTGTACGGTTCATGGTGGAAGTACACCGTACGAACAAGTAAAGTGCAAGGTGGATGGTGGAAGTTCCCCGTTCCAAGGTGCAAGGTGGATAGTCTAAGTGAACTATACCAGGGTTCAAAGAGCATAGTGCTTGGTGGATGCGAAAAATACAAAGTTGCAGTTTTTTTAATGACAGGCACCGTACCAAGGTGCAAAGTGCAAGGTACATAGTGGAAATTCACTGTACCAAGCTGCACGATGCGTAGTGTGTTATGAAGTGCGTCGTACCAAGTTGCAAAATGCATAGTGCATGGTTGAAGTGCACCATACTATAGTGCACAATGCATGGTGAATAGTGGAACTGCATCATACTAATATACATGGTGCATAGTGGAAGTCCAATATACTAAGGTGCAAAGTTCCAGGTAGATAGTCGAAGTGCGCGATACCAAGGTTTATACTACATAGTCGAAGTGCACTATATCAAGGAGCACGTGCCATAGTGCTCGGTGGAAGTGCATCATAACAAGGTGAATTGTGCAAGGTGTATAGCTGATTTGCACAATACCAAGGTGAATTGTGCATGGTGCATAATGGAATTACACCATACCATGGTGCATTATGCAAGGTGCATAGTCGAATTGCACCGTATCATGGTGTACCATGAAAAGTAAAAGTGCACCGTTCCAAGCTGCATGGTGCGTAGTCCATGGTGGAAGTGCAACATACCAACTTGCAGAATGCATAGTGGAAATGTAATGTACTAATGTGCACCATGCATGGGTCATCGCGGATGTACATTGTATCAAGGTGTACGGTTCATGGTGGAAGTACACCGTACGAACAAGTAAAGTGCAAGGTGGATGGTGGAAGTTCCCCGTTCCAAGGTGCAAGTGTGGATAGTCTAAGTGAACTATACTAGGGTTCAAAGAGCATAGTGCTTGGTGGATGCGAAAAATACAAAGTTGCAGCTTTTTTAATGATAGCGCACCGTACCAAGGTGCAAAGTGCAAGGTACATAGTGGAAATTCACCGTACCAAGCCGCACGATGCATAGTGTGTTATGAAGTGCGTCGTACCAAGTTGCAAAATGCATAGTGCATGGTTGAAGTGCACCATACTATAGTGCACAATGCATGGTGAATAGTGGAACTGCATCATACTAATATACATGGTGCATAGTGGAAGTCCAATATACTAAGGTGCAAAGTTCCGTGTAGATAGTCGAAGTGCGCGATACCAAGGTTTATACTACATAGTCGAAGTGCACTATATCAAGGAGCACGTGCCATAGTGCTCGGTGGAAGTGCATCATAACAAGGTGAATTGTGCAAGGTGTATAGCTGATTTGCACAATACCAAGGTGAATTGTGCATGGTGCATAATGGAATTACACCATACCATGGTGCATTATGCAAGGTGCATAGTCGAATTGCACCGTATCATGGTGTACCATGAAAAGTAAAAGTGCACCGTTCCAAGCCGCATGGTGCGTAGTCCATGGTGGAAGTGCAACATACCAACTTGCGTAATGCATAGTGGAAATGTAATGCACTAATGTGCACCATGCATGGGTCATCGCGGATGTACATTGTATCAAGGTGTACGGTTCATGGTGGAAGTACACCGTACGAACAAGTAAAGTGCAAGGTGGATGGTGGAAGTTCCCCGTTCCAAGGTGCAGTGTGGATAGTCTAAGTGAACTATACCATGGTTCAAAGAGCATAGTGCTTGGTGGATGCGAAAAATACAAAGTTGCAGCTTTTTTTAATGACAAGCAGCATCGTACCAAGGTGCAAAGTGCAAGGTACATAGTGGAAATTCACCGTACCAAGCCGCACGATGCATAGTGTGTTATGAAGTGCGTCGTACCAAGTTGCAAAATGCATAGTGCATGGTTGAAGTGCACCATACTATAGTGCACAATGCATGGTGAATAGTGGAACTGCATCATACTAATATATATGGTGCATAGTGGAAGTCCAATATACTAAGGTGCAAAGTTCCGGGTAGATAGTCGAAGTGCGCGATACCAAGGTTTATACTACATAGTCGAAGTGCACTATATCAAGGAGCACGTGCCATAGTGCTCGGTGGAAGTGCATCATAACAAGGTGAATTGTGCAAGGTGTATAGCTGATTTGCACAATACCAAGGTGAATTGTGCATGGTGCATAATGGAATTACACCATACCATGGTGCATTATGCAAGGTGCATAGTCGAATTGCACCGTATCATGGTGTACCATGAAAAGTAAAAGTGCACCGTTCCAAGCCGCATGGTGCGTAGTCCATGGTGGAAGTGCAACATACCAACTTGCAGAATGCATAGTGGAAATGTAATGTACTAATGTGCACCATGCATGGGTCATCGCGGATGTACATTGTATCAAGGTGTACGGTTCATGGTGGAAGTACACCGTACGAACAAGTAAAGTGCAAGGTGGATGGTGGAAGTTCCCCGTTCCAAGGTGCAAGTGTGGATAGTCTAAGTGAACTATACCAGGGTTCAAAGAGCATAGTGCTTGGTGGATGCGAAAAATACAAAGTTGCAGCTTTTTTAATGACGGTGCAACCGTACCAAGGTGCAAAGTGCAAGGTACATAGTGGAAATTCACCGTACCAAGCCGCACGATGCATAGTGTGTTATGAAGTGCGTCGTACCAAGTTGCAAAATGCATAGTGCATGGTTGAAGTGCACCATACTATAGTGCACAATGCATGGTGAATAGTGGAACTGCATCATACTAATATACATGGTGCATAGTGGAAGTCCAATATACTAAGGTGCAAAGTTCCAGGTAGATAGTCGAAGTGCGCGATACCAAGGTTTATACTACATAGTCGAAGTGCACTATATCAAGGAGCACGTGCCATAGTGCTCGGTGGAAGTGCATCATAACAAGGTGAATTGTGCAAGGTGTATAGCTGATTTGCACAATACCAAGGTGAATTGTGCATGGTGCATAATGGAATTACACCATACCATGGTGCATTATGCAAGGTGCATAGTCGAATTGCACCGTATCATGGTGTACCATGAAAAGTAAAAGTGCACCGTTCCAAGCCGCATGGTGCGTAGTCCATGGTGGAAGTGCAACATACCAACTTGCGTAATGCATAGTGGAAATGTAATGCACTAATGTGCACCATGCATGGGTCATCGCGGATGTACATTGTATCAAGGTGTACGGTTCATGGTGGAAGTACACCGTACGAACAAGTAAAGTGCAAGGTGGATGGTGGAAGTTCCCCGTTCCAAGGTGCAGTGTGGATAGTCTAAGTGAACTATACTAGGGTTCAAAGAGCATAGTGCTTGGTGGATGCGAAAAATACAAAGTTGCGCTTTTTTAATGACAATGCACTGTACCAAGGTGCAAAGTGCAAGGTACATAGTGGAAATTCACCGTACCAAGCCGCACGATGCATAGTGTGTTATGAAGTGCGTCGTACCAAGTTGCAAAATGCATAGTGCATGGTTGAAGTGCACCATACTATAGTGCACAATGCATGGTGAATAGTGGAACCGCATCATACTAATATATATGGTGCATAGTGGAAGTCCAATATACTAAGGTGCAAAGTTCCGGGTAGATAGTCGAAGTGCGCGATACCAAGGTTTATACTACATAGTCGAAGTGCACTATATCAAGGAGCACGTGCCATAGTGCTCGGTGGAAGTGCATCATAACAAGGTGAATTGTGCAAGGTGTATAGCTGATTTGCACAATACCAAGGTGAATTGTGCATGGTGCATAATGGAATTACACCATACCATGGTGCATTATGCAAGGTGCATAGTCGAATTGCACCGTATCATGGTGTACCATGAAAAGTAAAAGTGCACCGTTCCAAGCCGCATGGTGCGTAGTCCATGGTGGAAGTGCAACATACCAACTTGCAGAATGCATAGTGGAAATGTAATGTACTAATGTGCACCATGCATGGGTCATCGCGGATGTACATTGTATCAAGGTGTACGGTTCATGGTGGAAGTACACCGTACGAACAAGTAAAGTGCAAGGTGGATGGTGGAAGTTCCCCGTTCCAAGGTGCAGTGTGGATAGTCTAAGTGAACTATACCAGGGTTCAAAGAGCATAGTGCTTGGTGGATGCGAAAAATACAAAGTTGCGGCTTTTTTAATGACAATAGACCGTACCAAGGTGCAAAGTGCAAGGTACATAGTGGAAATTCAACTGTACCAAGCTGCACGATGCGTAGTGTGTTATGAAGTGCGTCGTACCAAGTTGCAAAATGCATAGTGCATGGTTGAAGTGCACCATACTATAGTGCACAATGCATGGTGAATAGTGGAACCGCATCATACTAATATACATGGTGCATAGTGGAAGTCCAATATACTAAGGTGCAAAGTTCCAGGTAGATAGTCGAAGTGCGCGATACCAAGGTTTATACTACATAGTCGAAGTGCACTATATCAAGGAGCACGTGCCATAGTGCTCGGTGGAAGTGCATCATAACAAGGTGAATTGTGCAAGGTGTATAGCTGATTTGCACAATACCAAGGTGAATTGTGCATGGTGCATAATGGAATTACACCATACCATGGTGCATTATGCAAGGTGCATAGTCGAATTGCACCGTATCATGGTGTACCATGAAAAGTAAAAGTGCACCGTTCCAAGCCGCATGGTGCGTAGTCCATGGTGGAAGTGCAACATACCAACTTGCGGAATGCATAGTGGAAATGTAATGCACTAATGTGCACCATGCATGGGTCATCGCGGATGTACATTGTATCAAGGTGTATGGTTCATAGTGGAAGTACACCGTACGAACAAGTAAAGTGCAAGGTGGATGGTGGAAGTTCCCCATTCCAAGGTGCAGTGTGGATAGTCTAAGTGAACTATACTAGGGTTCAAAGAGCATAGTGCTTGGTGGATGCGAAAAATACAAAGTTGCAGTTTTTTTAATGACAAGCGCACCGTACCAAGGTGCAAAGTGCAAGGTACATAGTGGAAATTCACTGTACCAAGCCGCACGATGCGTAGTGTGTTATGAAGTGCGTCGTACCAAGTTGCAAAATGCATAGTGCATGGTTGAAGTGCACCATACTATAGTGCACAATACATGGTGAATAGTGGAACTGCATCATACTAATATATATGGTGCATAGTGGAAGTCCAATATACTAAGGTGCAAAGTTCCAGGTAGATAGTCGAAGTGCGCGATACCAAGGTTTATACTACATAGTCGAAGTGCACTATATCAAGGAGCACGTGCCATAGTGCTCGGTGGAAGTGCATCATAACAAGGTGAATTGTGCAAGGTGTATAGCTGATTTGCACAATACCAAGGTGAATTGTGCATGGTGCATAATGGAATTACACCATACCATGGTGCATTATGCAAGGTGCATAGTCGAATTGCACCGTATCATGGTGTACCATGAAAAGTAAAAGTGCACCGTTCCAAGCCGCATGGTGCGTAGTCCATGGTGGAAGTGCAACATACCAACTTGCAGAATGCATAGTGGAAATGTAATGTACTAATGTGCACCATGCATGGGTCATCGCGGATGTACATTGTATCAAGGTGTACGGTTCATGGTGGAAGTACACTGTACGAAAAAGTAAAGTGCAAGGTGGATGGTGGAAGTTCCCCGTTCCAAGGTGCAGTGTGGATAGTCTAAGTGAACTATACCAGGGTTCAAAGAGCATAGTGCTTGGTGGATGCGAAAAATACAAAGTTGCAGCTTTTTTAATGACAAGGCACCGTACCAAGGTGCAAAGTGCAAGGTACATAGGGGAAATTCACTGTACCAAGCCGCACGATGCGTAGTGTGTTATGAAGTGCGTCGTACCAAGTTGCAAAATGCATAGTGCATGGTTGAAGTGCACCATACTATAGTGCACAATGCATGGTGAATAGTGGAACTGCATCATACTAATATACATGGTGCATAGTGGAAGTCCAATATACTAAGGTGCAAAGTTCCGGGTAGATAGTCAAAGTGTGCGATACCAAGGTTTATACTACATAGTCGAAATGCACTATATCAAGGAGCACGTGCCATAGTGCTCGATGGAAGTGCATCATAACAAGGTGAATTGTGCAAGGTGTATAGCTGATTTGCACAATACCAAGGTGAATTGTGCATGGTGCATAATGGAATTACACCATACCATGGTGCATTATGCAAGGTGCATAGTCGAATTGCACCGTATCATGGTGTACCATGAAAAGTAAAAGTGCACCGTTCCAAGCCGCATGGTGCGTAGTCCATGGTGGAAGTGCAACATACCAACTTGCAGAATGCATAGTGGAAATGTAATGTACTAATGTGCACCATGAATGGGTCATCGCGGATGTACATTGTATCAAGGTGTACGGTTCATGGTGGAAGTACACCGTACGAACAAGTAAAGTGCAAGGTGGATGGTGGAAGTTCCCCGTTCCAAGGTGCAAGTGTGGATAGTCTAAGTGAACTATACCAGGGTTCAAAGAGCATAGTGCTTGGTGGATGCGAAAAATACAAAGTTGCAGTTTTTTTAATGACATACACGTACCAAGGTGCAAAGTGCAAGGTACATAGGGGAAATTCACCGTACCAAGCCGCACGATGCATAGTGTGTTATGAAGTGCGTCGTACCAAGTTGCAAAATGCATAGTGCATGGTTGAAGTGCACCATACTATAGTGCACAATGCATGGTGAATAGTGGAACCGCATCATACTAATATATATGGTGCATAGTGGAAGTCCAATATACTAAGGTGCAAAGTTCCAGGTAGATAGTCGAAGTGCGCGATACCAAGGTTTATACTACATAGTCGAAGTGCACTATATCAAGGAGCACGTGCCATAATGCTCGGTGGAAGTGCATCATAACAAGGTGAATTGTGCAAGGTGTATAGCTGATTTGCACAATACCAAGGTGAATTGTGCATGGTGCATAATGGAATTACACCATACCATGGTGCATTATGCAAGGTGCATAGTCGAATTGCACCGTACCATGGTGTACCATGAAAAGTAAAAGTGCACCGTTCCAAGATGCATGGTGCATAGTCCATGTTGGAAGTGCAACATACCAACTTGCGAGAATGCATAGTGGAAATGTAATGCACTAATGTGCACCATGCATGGGTCATCGCGGATGTACATTGTATCAAGGTGTACGGTTCATGGTGGAAGTACACCGTACGAACAAGTAAAGTGCAAGGTGGATGGTGGAAGTTCCCCGTTCCAAGGTGCAGTGTGGATAGTCTAAGTGAACTATACCAGGGTTCAAAGAGCATAGTGCTTGGTGGATGCGAAAAATACAAAGTTGCGCTTTTTTTTTTAATGACAGGCACCGTACCAAGGTGCAAAGTGCAAGGTACATAGGGGAAATTCACTGTACCAAGCTGCACGATGCGTAGTGTGTTATGAAGTGCGTCGTACCAAGTTGCAAAATGCATAGTGCATGGTTGAAGTGCACCATACTATAGTGCACAATGCATGGTGAATAGTGGAACTGCATCATACTAATATACATGGTGCATAGTGGAAGTCCAATATACTAAGGTGCAAAGTTCCAGGTAGATAGTCGAAGTGCGCGATACCAAGGTTTATACTACATAGTCGAAGTGCACTATATCAAGGAGCACGTGCCATAGTGCTCGGTGGAAGTGCATCATAACAAGGTGAATTGTGCAAGGTGTATAGCTGATTTGCACAATACCAAGGTGAATTGTGCATGGTGCATAATGGAATTACACCATACCATGGTGCATTATGCAAGGTGCATAGTCGAATTGCACCGTATCATGGTGTACCATGAAAAGTAAAAGTGCACCGTTCCAAGCCGCATGGTGCGTAGTCCATGGTGGAAGTGCAACATACCAACTTGCGGAATGCATAGTGGAAATGTAATGTACTAATGTGCACCATGAATGGGTCATCGCGGATGTACATTGTATCAAGGTGTACGGTTCATGGTGGAAGTACACCGTACGAACAAGTAAAGTGCAAGGTGGATGGTGGAAGTTCCCCGTTCCAAGGTGCACTGTGGATAGTCTAAGTGAACTATACCAGGGTTCAAAGAGCATAGTGCTTGGTGGATGCGAAAAATACAAAGTTGCGCTTTTTTAATGACAAGTAACTCGTACCAAGGTGCAAAGTGCAAGGTACATAGTGGAAATTCACCGTACCAAGCCGCACGATGCGTAGTGTGTTATGAAGTGCGTCGTACCAAGTTGCAAAATGCATAGTGCATGGTTGAAGTGCACCATACTATAGTGCACAATGCATGGTGAATAGTGGAACTGCATCATACTAATATATATGGTGCATAGTGGAAGTCCAATATACTAAGGTGCAAAGTTCCAGGTAGATAGTCGAAGTGCGCGATATCAAGGTTTATACTACATAGTCGAAGTGCACTATATCAAGGAGCACGTGCCATAGTGCTCGGTGGAAGTGCATCATAACAAGGTGAATTGTGCAAGGTGTATAGCTGATTTGCACAATACCAAGGTGAATTGTGCATGGTGCATAATGGAATTACACCATACCATGGTGCATTATGCAAGGTGCATAGTCGAATTGCACCGTATCATGGTGTACCATGAAAAGTAAAAGTGCACCGTTCCAAGCTGCATGGTGCGTAGTCCATGGTGGAAGTGCAACATACCAACTTGCAGAATGCATAGTGGAAATGTAATGTACTAATGTGCACCATGCATGGGTCATCGCGGATGTACATTGTATCAAGGTGTACGGTTCATGGTGGAAGTACACCGTACGAACAAGTAAAGTGCAAGGTGGATGGTGGAAGTTCCCCGTTCCAAGGTGCAGTGTGGATAGTCTAAGTGAACTATACCAGGGTTCAAAGAGCATAGTGCTTGGTGGATGCGAAAAATACAAAGTTGCAGCTTTTTTAATGACACGTACCAAGGTGCAAAGTGCAAGGTACATAGTGGAAATTCACTGTACCAAGCTGCACGATGCGTAGTGTGTTAAGAAGTGCGTCGTACCAAGTTGCAAAATGCATAGTGCATGGTTGAAGTGCACCATACTATAGTGCACAATGCATGGTGAATAGTGGAACCGCATCATACTAATATACATGGTGCATAGTGGAAGTCCAATATACTAAGGTGCAAAGTTCCAGTGTAGATAGTCGAAGTGCGCGATACCAAGGTTTATACTACATAGTCGAAGTGCACTATATCAAGGAGCACGTGCCATAGTGCTCGGTGGAAGTGCATCATAACAAGGTGAATTGTGCAAGGTGTATAGCTGATTTGCACAATACCAAGGTGAATTGTGCATGGTGCATAATGGAATTACACCATACCATGGTGCATTATGCAAGGTGCATAGTCGAATTGCACCGTATCATGGTGTACCATGAAAAGTAAAAGTGCACCGTTCCAAGATGCATGGTGCATAGTCCATGGTGGAAGTGCAACATACCAACTTGCAGAATGCATAGTGGAAATGTAATGCACTAATGTGCACCATGCATGGGTCATCGCGGATGTACATTGTATCAAGGTGTACGGTTCATGGTGGAAGTACACCGTACGAACAAGTAAAGTGCAAGGTGGATGGTGGAAGTTCCCCGTTCCAAGGTGCAGTGTGGATAGTCTAAGTGAACTATACTATGGTTCAAAGAGCATAGTGCTTGGTGGATGCGAAAAATACAAAGTTGCGCTTTTTTTAATGACAAGCGCATCGTACCAAGGTGCAAAGTGCAAGGTACATAGTGGAAATTCACTGTACCAAGCCGCACGATGCATAGTGTGTTATGAAGTGCGTCGTACCAAGTTGCAAAATGCATAGTGCATGGTTGAAGTGCACCATACTATAGTGCACAATGCATGGTGAATAGTGGAACTGCATCATACTAATATACATGGTGCATAGTGGAAGTCCAATATACTAAGGTGCAAAGTTCCAGGTAGATAGTCGAAGTGCGCGATACCAAGGTTTATACTACATAGTCGAAGTGCACTATATCAAGGAGCACGTGCCATAGTGCTCGGTGGAAGTGCATCATAACAAGGTGAATTGTGCAAGGTGTATAGCTGATTTGCACAATACCAAGGTGAATTGTGCATGGTGCATAATGGAATTACACCATACCATGGTGCATTATGCAAGGTGCATAGTCGAATTGCACCGTATCATGGTGTACCATGAAAAGTAAAAGTGCACCGTTCCAAGCCGCATGGTGCGTAGTCCATGGTGGAAGTGCAACATACCAACTTGCAGAATGCATAGTGGAAATGTAATGTACTAATGTGCACCATGCATGGGTCATCGCGGATGTACATTGTATCAAGGTGTACGGTTCATGGTGGAAGTACACCGTACGAACAAGTAAAGTGCAAGGTGGATGGTGGAAGTTCCCCGTTCCAAGGTGCAATGTGGATAGTCTAACTGAACTATACCAGGGTTCAAAGAGCATAGTGCTTGGTGGATGTGAAAAATACAAAGTTGCAGTTTTTTTAATGACAGTGCACCTTGTACCAAGGTGCAAAGTGCAAGGTACATAGGGGAAATTCAATGTACCAAGCTGCACGATGCGTAGTGTGTTATGAAGTGCGTCGTACCAAGTTGCAAAATGCATAGTGCATGGTTGAAGTGCACCATACTATAGTGCACAATGCATGGTGAATAGTGGAACTGCATCATACTAATATACATGGTGCATAGTGGAAGTCCAATATACTAAGGTGCAAAGTTCCAGGTAGATAGTCGAAGTGCGCGATACCAAGGTTTATACTACATAGTCGAAGTGCACTATATCAAGGAGCACGTGCCATAGTGCTCGGTGGAAGTGCATCATAACAAGGTGAATTGTGCAAGGTGTATAGCTGATTTGCACAATACCAAGGTGAATTGTGCATGGTGCATAATGGAATTACACCATACCATGGTGCATTATGCAAGGTGCATAGTCGAATTGCACCGTATCATGGTGTACCATGAAAATTAAAAGTGCACTGTTACAAGATGCATGGTGCGTAGTCCATGGTGGAAGTGCAACATACCAACTTGCAGAATGCATAGTGGAAATGTAATGTACTAATGTGCACCATGCATGGGTCATCGCGGATGTACATTGTATCAAGGTGTACGGTTCATGGTGGAAGTACACCGTACGAACAAGTAAAGTGCAAGGTGGATGGTGGAAGTTCCCCGTTCCAAGGTGCGTTGTGGATAGTCTAAGTGAACTATACCAGGGTTCAAAGAGCATAGTGCTTGGTGGATGCGAAAAATACAAAGTTGCAAGCTTTTTTAATGACAATACGTACCAAGGTGCAAAGTGCAAGGTACATAGTGGAAATTCACCGTACCAAGCCGCACGATGCATAGTGTGTTATGAAGTGCGTCGTACCAAGTTGCAAAATGCATAGTGCATGGTTGAAGTGCACCATACTATAGTGCACAATGCATGGTGAATAGTGGAACCGCATCATACTAATATATATGGTGCATAGTGGAAGTCCAATATACTAAGGTGCAAAGTTCCGGTAGATAGTCGAAGTGCGCGATACCAAGGTTTATACTACATAGTCGAAGTGCACTATATCAAGGAGCACGTGCCATAGTGCTCGGTGGAAGTGCATCATAACAAGGTGAATTGTGCAAGGTGTATAGCTGATTTGCACAATACCAAGGTGAATTGTGCATGGTGCATAATGGAATTACACCATACCATGGTGCATTATGCAAGGTGCATAGTCGAATTGCACCGTATCATGGTGTACCATGAAAAGTAAAAGTGCACCGTTCCAAGCCGCATGGTGCGTAGTCCATGGTGGAAGTGCAACATACCAACTTGCAGAATGCATAGTGGAAATGTAATGTACTAATGTGCACCATGCATGGGTCATCGCGGATGTACATTGTATCAAGGTGTACGGTTCATGGTGGAAGTACACCGTACGAACAAGTAAAGTGCAAGGTGGATGGTGGAAGTTCCCCGTTCCAAGGTGCAAAGTGGATAGTCTAAGTGAACTATACCAGGGTTCAAAGAGCATAGTGCTTGGTGGATGCGAAAAATACAAAGTTGCGGTTTTTTTAATGACAAGTAATCGTACCAAGGTGCAAAGTGCAAGGTACATAGGGGAAATTCACCGTACCAAGCCGCACGATGCGTAGTGTGTTATGAAGTGCGTCGTACCAAGTTGCAAAATGCATAGTGCATGGTTGAAGTGCACCATACTATAGTGCACAATGCATGGTGAATAGTGGAATCGCATCATACTAATATATATGGTGCATAGTGGAAGTCCAATATACTAAGGTGCAAAGTTCCGGGTAGATAGTCGAAGTGCGCGATACCAAGGTTTATACTACATAGTCGAAGTGCACTATATCAAGGAGCACGTGCCATAGTGCTCGGTGGAAGTGCATCATAACAAGGTGAATTGTGCAAGGTGTATAGCTGATTTGCACAATACCAAGGTGAATTGTGCATGGTGCATAATGGAATTACACCATACCATGGTGCATTATGCAAGGTGCATAGTCGAATTGCACCGTATCATGGTGTACCATGAAAAGTAAAAGTGCACCGTTCCAAGCTGCATGGTGCGTAGTCCATGGTGGAAGTGCAACATACCAACTTGCAGAATGCATAGTGGAAATGTAATGTACTAATGTGCACCATGGATGGGTCATCGCGGATGTACATTGTATCAAGGTGTACGGTTCATGGTGGAAGTACACTGTACGAAAAAGTAAAGTGCAAGGTGGATGGTGGAAGTTCCCCGTTCCAAGGTGCAGTGTGGATAGTCTAAGTGAACTATACCAGGGTTCAAAGAGCATAGTGCTTGGTGGATGCGACAAATACAAAGTTACGTTTTATTAATGACAAGATCCGTACCAAGGTGCAAAGTGCAAGGTACATAGTGGAAATTCACCGTACCAAGCTGCACGATGCGTAGTGTGTTATGAAGTGCGTCGTACCAAGTTGCAAAATGCATAGTGCATGGTTGAAGTGCACCATACTATAGTGCACAATACATGGTGAATAGTGGAACTCGCATCATACTAATATATATGGTGCATAGTGGAAGTCCAATATACTAAGGTGCAAACTTCCAGGTAGATAGTCGAAGTGCGCGATACCAAGGTTTATACTACATAGTCGAAGTGCACTATATCAAGGAGCACGTGCCATAGTGCTCGGTGGAAGTGCATCATAACAAGGTGAATTGTGCAAGGTGTATAGCTGATTTGCACAATACCAAGGTGAATTGTGCATGGTGCATAATGGAATTACACCATACCATGGTGCATTATGCAAGGTGCATAGTCGAATTGCACCGTATCATGGTGTACCATGAAAAGTAAAAGTGCACCGTTCCAAGCCGCATGGTGCGTAGTCCATGGTGGAAGTGCAACATACCAACTTGCAGAATGCATAGTGGAAATGTAATGTACTAATGTGCACCATGCATGGGTCATCGCGGATGTACATTGTATCAAGGTGTACGGTTCATGGTGGAAGTACACCGTACGAAAAAGTAAAGTGCAAGGTGGATGGTGGAAGTTCCCCGTTCCAAGGTGCAGTGTGGATAGTCTAAGTGAACTATACTAGGGTTCAAAGAGCATAGTGCTTGGTGGATGCGAAAAATACAAAGTTGCGCTTTTTTAATAATGACAATGCACCGTACCAAGGTGCAAAGTGCAAGGTACATAGGGAAATTCACCGTACCACGCTGCAAGATGCGTAGTGTGTTATGAAGTGCGTCGTACCAAGTTGCAAAATGCATAGTGCATGGTTGAAGTGCACCATACTATAGTGCACAATGCATGGTGAATAGTGGAACTGCATCATACTAATATACATGGTGCATAGTGGAAGTCCAATATACTAAGGTGCAAAGTTCCAGGTAGATAGTCGAAGTGCGCGATACCAAGGTTTATACTACATAGTCGAAGTGCACTATATCAAGGAGCACGTGCCATAGTGCTCGGTGGAAGTGCATCATAACAAGGTGAATTGTGCAAGGTGTATAGCTGATTTGCACAATACCAAGGTGAATTGTGCATGGTGCATAATGGAATTACACCATACCATGGTGCATTATGCAAGGTGCATAGTCGAATTGCACCGTATCATGGTGTACCATGAAAAGTAAAAGTGCACCGTTCCAAGCCGCATGGTGCGTAGTCCATGGTGGAAGTGCAACATACCAACTTGCAGAATGCATAGTGGAAATGTAATGTACTAATGTGCACCATGCATGGGTCATCGCGGATGTACATTGTATCAAGGTGTACGGTTCATGGTGGAAGTACACTGTACGAAAAAGTAAAGTGCAAGGTGGATGGTGGAAGTTCCCCGTTCCAAGGTGCAGTGTGGATAGTCTAAGTGAACTATACCAGGGTTCAAAGAGCATAGTGCTTGGTGGATGCGAAAAATACAAAGTTGCAGTTTTTTAATGACAGTGAACTGTACCAAGGTGCAAAGTGCAAGGTACATAGTGGAAATTCACCGTACCAAGCTGCACGATGCGTAGTGTGTTATGAAGTGCGTCGTACCAAGTTGCAAAATGCATAGTGCATGGTTGAAGTGCACCATACTATAGTGCACAATGCATGTTGAATAGTGGAACTGCATCATACTAATATATATGGTGCATAGTGGAAGTCCAATATACTAAGGTGCAAACTTCCAGGTAGATAGTCGAAGTGCGCGATACCAAGGTTTATACTACATAGTCGAAGTGCACTATATCAAGGAGCACGTGCCATAGTGCTCGGTGGAAGTGCATCATAACAAGGTGAATTGTGCAAGGTGTATAGCTGATTTGCACAATACCAAGGTGAATTGTGCATGGTGCATAATGGAATTACACCATACCATGGTGCATTATGCAAGGTGCATAGTCGAATTGCACCGTATCATGGTGTACCATGAAAAGTAAAAGTGCACCGTTCCAAGCTGCATGGTGCGTAGTCCATGGTGGAAGTGCAACATACCAACTTGCGAATGCATAGTGGAAATGTAATGTACTAATGTGCACCATGGATGGGTCATCGCGGATGTACATTGTATCAAGGTGTACGGTTCATGGTGGAAGTACACTGTACGAAAAAGTAAAGTGCAAGGTGGATGGTGGAAGTTCCCCGTTCCAAGGTGCAGTGTGGATAGTCTAAGTGAACTATACCAGGGTTCAAAGAGCATAGTGCTTGGTGGATGCGACAAATACAAAGTTACAGTTTTATTAATGACAAATAAGCACTGTACCAAGGTGCAAAGTGCAAGGTACATAGTGGAAATTCACCGTACCAAGCTGCACGATGCGTAGTGTGTTATGAAGTGCGTCGTACCAAGTTGCAAAATGCATAGTGCATGGTTGAAGTGCACCATACTATAGTGCACAATACATGGTGAATAGTGGAACGGCATCATACTAATATATATGGTGCATAGTGGAAGTCCAATATACTAAGGTGCAAACTTCCAGGTAGATAGTCGAAGTGCGCGATACCAAGGTTTATACTACATAGTCGAAGTGCACTATATCAAGGAGCACGTGCCATAGTGCTCGGTGGAAGTGCATCATAACAAGGTGAATTGTGCAAGGTGTATAGCTGATTTGCACAATACCAAGGTGAATTCTGCATGGTGCATAATGGAATTACACCATACCATGGTGCAATTTGCCAGGTGCATAGTCGAATTGCACCGTATCATGGTGTACCATGAAAAGTAAAAGTGCACCGTTCCAAGCCGCATGGTGCGTAGTCCATGGTGGAAGTGCAACATACCAACTTGCAGAATGCATAGTGGAAATGTAATGTACTAATGTGCACCATGCATGGGTCATCGCGGATGTACATTGTATCAAGGTGTACGGTTCATGGTGGAAGTACACTGTACGAAAAAGTAAAGTGCAAGGTGGATGGTGGAAGTTCCCCGTTCCAAGGTGCAGTGTGGATAGTCTAAGTGAACTATACCAGGGTTCAAAGAGCATAGTGCTTGGTGGATGCGAAAAATACAAAGTTGCAGCTTTTTTAATGACAAGCACGTACCAAGGTGCAAAGTGCAAGGTACATAGTGGAAATTCACTGTACCAAGCTGCACGATGCGTAGTGTGTTAAGAAGTGCGTCGTACCAAGTTGCAAAATGCATAGTGCATGGTTGAAGTGCACCATACTATAGTGCACAATGCATGGTGAATAGTGGAACCGCATCATACTAATATATATGGTGCATAGTGGAAGTCCAATATACTAAGGTGCAAAGTTCCGGGTAGATAGTCGAAGTGCGCGATACCAAGGTTTATACTACATAGTCGAAGTGCACTATATCAAGGAGCACGTGCCATAGTGCTCGGTGGAAGTGCATCATAACAAGGTGAATTGTGCAAGGTGTATAGCTGATTTGCACAATACCAAGGTGAATTGTGCATGGTGCATAATGGAATTACACCATACCATGGTGCATTATGCAAGGTGCATAGTCGAATTGCACCGTATCATGGTGTACCATGAAAAGTAAAAGTGCACCGTTCCAAGCCGCATGGTGCGTAGTCCATGGTGGAAGTGCAACATACCAACTTGCAGAATGCATAGTGGAAATGTAATGTACTAATGTGCACCATGGATGGGTCATCGCGGATGTACATTGTATCAAGGTGTACGGTTCATGGTGGAAGTACACTGTACGAAAAAGTAAAGTGCAAGGTGGATGGTGGAAGTTCCCCGTTCCAAGGTGCAGTGTGGATAGTCTAAGTGAACTATACCAGGGTTCAAAGAGCATAGTGCTTGGTGGATGCGACAAATACAAAGTTGCAGTTTTATTAATGACATTGCACTGTACCAAGGTGCAAAGTGCAAGGTACATAGTGGAAATTCACTGTACCAAGCTGCACGATGCGTAGTGTGTTATGAAGTGCGTCGTACCAAGTTGCAAAATGCATAGTGCATGGTTGAAGTGCACCATACTATAGTGCACAATACATGGTGAATAGTGGAACTGCATCATACTAATATATATGGTGCATAGTGGAAGTCCAATATACTAAGGTGCAAACTTCCAGGTAGATAGTCGAAGTGCGCGATACCAAGGTTTATACTACATAGTCGAAGTGCACTATATCAAGGAGCACGTGCCATAGTGCTCGGTGGAAGTGCATCATAACAAGGTGAATTGTGCAAGGTGTATAGCTGATTTGCACAATACCAAGGTGAATTGTGCATGGTGCATAATGGAATTACACCATACCATGGTGCATTTTGCCAGGTGCATAGTCGAATTGCACCGTATCATGGTGTACCATGAAAAGTAAAAGTGCACCGTTCCAAGCCGCATGGTGCGTAGTCCATGGTGGAAGTGCAACATACCAACTTGCGTAATGCATAGTGGAAATGTAATGTACTAATGTGCACCATGCATGGGTCATCGCGGATGTACATTGTATCAAGGTGTACGGTTCATGGTGGAAGTACACCGTACGAAAAAGTAAAGTGCAAGGTGGATGGTGGAAGTTCCCCGTTCCAAGGTGCAAGTGTGGATAGTCTAAGTGAACTATACCAGGGTTCAAAGAGCATAGTGCTTGGTGGATGCGAAAAATACAAAGTTGCAGTTTTTTTAATGACAATGCAGACCGTACCAAGGTGCAAAGTGCAAGGTACATAGGGGAAATTCAATGTACCAAGCCGCACGATGCGTAGTGTGTTATGAAGTGCGTCGTACCAAGTTGCAAAATGCATAGTGCATGGTTGAAGTGCACCATACTATAGTGCACAATGCATGGTGAATAGTGGAACCGCATCATACTAATATATATGGTGCATAGTGGAAGTCCAATATACTAAGGTGCAAAGTTCCGGGTAGATAGTCGAAGTGCGCGATACCAAGGTTTATACTACATAGTCGAAGTGCACTATATCAAGGAGCACGTGCCATAGTGCTCGGTGGAAGTGCATCATAACAAGGTGAATTGTGCAAGGTGTATAGCTGATTTGCACAATACCAAGGTGAATTGTGCATGGTGCATAATGGAATTACACCATACCATGGTGCATTATGCAAGGTGCATAGTCGAATTGCACCGTATCATGGTGTACCATGAAAAGTAAAAGTGCACCGTTCCAAGCCGCATGGTGCGTAGTCCATGGTGGAAGTGCAACATACCAACTTGCGTAATGCATAGTGGAAATGTAATGTACTAATGTGCACCATGCATGGGTCATCGCGGATGTACATTGTATCAAGGTGTACGGTTCATGGTGGAAGTACACTGTACGAAAAAGTAAAGTGCAAGGTGGATGGTGGAAGTTCCCCGTTCCAAGGTGCAGTGTGGATAGTCTAAGTGAACTATACCAGGGTTCAAAGAGCATAGTGCTTGGTGGATGCGAAAAATACAAAGTTGCAGTTTTTTTAATGACAGTGCACTGTACCAAGGTGCAAAGTGCAAGGTACATAGGGGAAATTCAATGTACCAAGCTGCACGATGCGTAGTGTGTTATGAAGTGCGTCGTACCAAGTTGCAAAATGCATAGTGCATGGTTGAAGTGCACCATACTATAGTGCACAATGCATGGTGAATAGTGGAACCGCATCATACTAATATATATGGTGCATAGTGGAAGTCCAATATACTAAGGTGCAAACTTCCAGGTAGATAGTCGAAGTGCGCGATACCAAGGTTTATACTACATAGTCGAAGTGCACTATATCAAGGAGCACGTGCCATAGTGCTCGGTGGAAGTGCATCATAACAAGGTGAATTGTGCAAGGTGTATAGCTGATTTGCACAATACCAAGGTGAATTGTGCATGGTGCATAATGGAATTACACCATACCATGGTGCATTATGCAAGGTGCATAGTCGAATTGCACCGTATCATGGTGTACCATGAAAAGTAAAAGTGCACCGTTCCAAGCTGCATGGTGCGTAGTCCATGGTGGAAGTGCAACATACCAACTTGCAGAATGCATAGTGGAAATGTAATGTACTAATGTGCACCATGGATGGGTCATCGCGGATGTACATTGTATCAAGGTGTACGGTTCATGGTGGAAGTACACTGTACGAAAAAGTAAAGTGCAAGGTGGATGGTGGAAGTTCCCCGTTCCAAGGTGCAGTGTGGATAGTCTAAGTGAACTATACCAGGGTTCAAAGAGCATAGTGCTTGGTGGATGCGACAAATACAAAGTTGCAGTTTTATTAATGACAGCGCACTGTACCAAGGTGCAAAGTGCAAGGTACATAGTGGAAATTCACTGTACCAAGCTGCACGATGCGTAGTGTGTTATGAAGTGCGTCGTACCAAGTTGCAAAATGCATAGTGCATGGTTGAAGTGCACCATACTATAGTGCACAATACATGGTGAATAGTGGAACTGCATCATACTAATATATATGGTGCATAGTGGAAGTCCAATATACTAAGGTGCAAACTTCCAGGTAGATAGTCGAAGTGCGCGATACCAAGGTTTATACTACATAGTCGAAGTGCACTATATCAAGGAGCACGTGCCATAGTGCTCGGTGGAAGTGCATCATAACAAGGTGAATTGTGCAAGGTGTATAGCTGATTTGCACAATACCAAGGTGAATTCTGCATGGTGCATAATGGAATTACACCATACCATGGTGCAATTTGCCAGGTGCATAGTCGAATTGCACCGTATCATGGTGTACCATGAAAAGTAAAAGTGCACCGTTCCAAGCCGCATGGTGCGTAGTCCATGGTGGAAGTGCAACATACCAACTTGCAGAATGCATAGTGGAAATGTAATGTACTAATGTGCACCATGCATGGGTCATCGCGGATGTACATTGTATCAAGGTGTACGGTTCATGGTGGAAGTACACTGTACGAAAAAGTAAAGTGCAAGGTGGATGGTGGAAGTTCCCCGTTCCAAGGTGCAGTGTGGATAGTCTAAGTGAACTATACCAGGGTTCAAAGAGCATAGTGCTTGGTGGATGCGAAAACTACAAAGTTGCAGTTTTTTTAATGACAGTGCACTGTACCAAGGTTCAAAGTGCAAGGTACATAGGGGAAATTCAATGTACCAAGCCGCACGATGCGTAGTGTGTTATGAAGTGCGTCGTACCAAGTTGCAAAATGCATAGTGCATGGTTGAAGTGCACCATACTATAGTGCACAATGCATGGTGAATAGTGGAACCGCATCATACTAATATATATGGTGCATAGTGGAAGTCCAATATACTAAGGTGCAAAGTTCCAGGTAGATAGTCGAAGTGCGCGATACCAAGGTTTATACTACATAGTCGAAGTGCACTATATCAAGGAGCACGTGCCATAGTGCTCGGTGGAAGTGCATCATAACAAGGTGAATTGTGCAAGGTGTATAGCTGATTTGCACAATACAAAGGTGAATTGTGCATTGTGCATAATGGAATTACACCATACCATGGTGCATTATGCAAGGTGCATAGTCGAATTGCACCGTATCATGGTGTACCATGAAAAGTAAAAGTGCACCGTTCCAAGCCGCATGGTGCGTAGTCCATGGTGGAAGTGCAACATACCAACTTGCGAATGCATAGTGTAAATGTAATGCACTAATGTGCACCATGCATGGGTCATCGCGGATGTACATTGTATCAAGGTGTACGGTTCATAGTGGAAGTACACCGTACGAACAAGTAAAGTGCAAGGTGGATGGTGGAAGTTCCCCGTTCCAAGGTGCAAGGTGTGGATAGTCTAAGTGAACTATACCAGGGTTCAAAGAGCATAGTGCTTGGTGGATGCGACAAATACAAAGTTGCAGTTTTATTAATGACATTGCACTGTACCAAGGTGCAAAGTGCAAGGTACATAGTGGAAATTCACTGTACCAAGCTGCACGATGCGTAGTGTGTTATGAAGTGCGTCGTACCAAGTTGCAAAATGCATAGTGCATGGTTGAAGTGCACCATACTATAGTGCACAATACATGGTGAATAGTGGAACGGCATCATACTAATATATATGGTGCATAGTGGAAGTCCAATATACTAAGGTGCAAACTTCCAGGTAGATAGTCGAAGTGCGCGATACCAAGGTTTATACTACATAGTCGAAGTGCACTATATCAAGGAGCACGTGCCATAGTGCTCGGTGGAAGTGCATCATAACAAGGTGAATTGTGCAAGGTGTATAGCTGATTTGCACAATACCAAGGTGAATTCTGCATGGTGCATAATGGAATTACACCATACCATGGTGCAATTATGCCAGGTGCATAGTCGAATTGCACCGTATCATGGTGTACCATGAAAAGTAAAAGTGCACCGTTCCAAGCCGCATGGTGCGTAGTCCATGGTGGAAGTGCAACATACCAACTTGCGTAATGCATAGTGGAAATGTAATGTACTAATGTGCACCATGCATGGGTCATCGCGGATGTACATTGTATCAAGGTGTACGGTTCATGGTGGAAGTACACTGTACGAAAAAGTAAAGTGCAAGGTGGATGGTGGAAGTTCCCCGTTCCAAGGTGCAGTGTGGATAGTCTAAGTGAACTATACCAGGGTTCAAAGAGCATAGTGCTTGGTGGATGCGAAAACTACAAAGTTGCAGTTTTTTTAATGATAGTGCACTGTACCAAGGTTCAAAGTGCAAGGTACATAGGGGAAATTCAATGTACCAAGCTGCACGATGCGTAGTGTGTTATGAAGTGCGTCGTACCAAGTTGCAAAATGCATAGTGCATGGTTGAAGTGCACCATACTATAGTGCACAATGCATGGTGAATAGTGGAACTGCATCATACTAATATATATGGTGCATAGTGGAAGTCCAATATACTATGGTGCAAAGTTCCAGGTAGATAGTCGAAGTGCGCGATACCAAGGTTTATACTACATAGTCGAAGTGCACTATATCAAGGAGCACGTGCCATAGTGCTCGGTGGAAGTGCATCATAACAAGGTGAATTGTGCAAGGTGTATAGCTGATTTGCACAATACAAAGGTGAATTGTGCATTCTGCACAATGGAATTACACCATACCATGGTGCATTATGCAAGGTGCATAGTCGAATTGCACCGTATCATGGTGTACCATGAAAAGTAAAAGTGCACCGTTCCAAGCCGCATGGTGCGTAGTCCATGGTGGAAGTGCAACATACCAACTTGCAGAATGCATAGTGTAAATGTAATGCACTAATGTGCACCATGCATGGGTCATCGCGGATGTAAATTGTATCAAGGTGTACGGGTCATAGTGGAAGTACACCGTACGAACAAGTAAAGTGCAAGGTGGATGGTGGAAGTTCCCCGTTCCAAGGTGCAAGGTGGATAGTCTAAGTGAACTATACCAGGGTTCAAAGAGCATAGTGCTTGGTGGATGCGACAAATACAAAGTTGCAGCTTTATTAATGACATTGCACCGTACCAAGGTGCAAAGTGCAAGGTACATAGTGGAAATTCACCGTACCAAGCCGCACGATGCGTAGTGTGTTATGAAGTGCGTCGTACCAAGTTGCAAAATGCATAGTGCATGGTTGAAGTGCACCATACTATAGTGCACAATACATGGTGAATAGTGGAACTGCATCATACTAATATATATGGTGCATAGTGGAAGTCCAATATACTAAGGTGCAAACTTCCAGGTAGATAGTCGAAGTGCGCGATACCAAGGTTTATACTACATAGTCGAAGTGCACTATATCAAGGAGCACATGCCATAGTGCTCTGTGGAAGTGCATCATAACAAGGTGAATTGTGCAAGGTGTATAGCTGATTTGCACAATACCAAGGTGAATTCTGCATGGTGCATAATGGAATTACACCATACCATGGTGCAATTTGCCAGGTGCATAGTCGAATTGCACCGTATCATGGTGTACCATGAAAAGTAAAAGTGCACCGTTCCAAGCCGCATGGTGCGTAGTCCATGGTGGAAGTGCAACATACCAACTTGCAGAATGCATAGTGGAAATGTAATGTACTAATGTGCACCATGCATGGGTCATCGCGGATGTACATTGTATCAAGGTGTACGGTTCATGGTGGAAGTACACTGTACGAAAAAGTAAAGTGCAAGGTGGATGGTGGAAGTTCCCCGTTTCAAGGTGCAGTGTGGATAGTCTAAGTGAACTATACCAGGGTTCAAAGAGCATAGTGCTTGGTGGATGCGAAAACTACAAAGTTGCAGTTTTTTTAATGACAGTGCACTGTACCAAGGTTCAAAGTGCAAGGTACATAGGGGAAATTCAATGTACCAAGCTGCACGATGCGTAGTGTGTTATGAAGTGCGTCGTACCAAGTTGCAAAATGCATAGTGCATGGTTGAAGTGCACCATACTATAGTGCACAATGCATGGTGAATAGTGGAACCGCATCATACTAATATATATGGTGCATAGTGGAAGTCCAATATACTAAGGTGCAAAGTTCCGGGTAGATAGTCGAAGTGCGCGATACCAAGGTTTATACTACATAGTCGAAATGCACTATATCAAGGAGCACGTGCCATAGTGCTCGGTGGAAGTGCATCATAACAAGGTGAATTGTGCAAGGTGTATAGCTGATTTGCACAATACAAAGGTGAATTGTGCATTGTGCACAATGGAATTACACCATACCATGGTGCATTATGCAAGGTGCATAGTCGAATTGCACCGTATCATGGTGTACCATGAAAAGTAAAAGTGCACCGTTCCAAGCCGCATGGTGCGTAGTCCATGGTGGAAGTGCAACATACCAACTTGCGAATGCATAGTGTAAATGTAATGCACTAATGTGCACCATGCATGGGTCATCGCGGATGTACATTGTATCAAGGTGTACGGGTCATAGTGGAAGTACACCGTACGAACAAGTAAAGTGCAAGGTGGATGGTGGAAGTTCCCCGTTCCAAGGTGCAGTGTGGATAGTCTAAGTGAACTATACCAGGGTTCAAAGAGCATAGTGCTTGGTGGATGCGACAAATACAAAGTTGCAGTTTTATTAATGACATGCACTGTACCAAGGTGCAAAGTGCAAGGTACATAGTGGAAATTCACTGTACCAAGCCGCACGATGCGTAGTGTGTTATGAAGTGCGTCGTACCAAGTTGCAAAATGCATAGTGCATGGTTGAAGTGCACCATACTATAGTGCACAATACATGGTGAATAGTGGAACCGCACCATACTAATATATATGGTGCATAGTGGAAGTCCAATATACTAAGGTGCAAACTTCCAGGTAGATAGTCGAAGTGCGCGATACCAAGGTTTATACTACATAGTCGAAGTGCACTATATCAAGGAGCACGTGCCATAGTGCTCGGTGGAAGTGCATCATAACAAGGTGAATTGTGCAAGGTGTATAGCTGATTTGCACAATACCAAGGTGAATTCTGCATGGTGCATAATGGAATTACACCATACCATGGTGCAATTATGCCAGGTGCATAGTCGAATTGCACCGTATCATGGTGTACCATGAAAAGTAAAAGTGCACCGTTCCAAGCTGCATGGTGCGTAGTCCATGGTGGAAGTGCAACATACCAACTTGCAGAATGCATAGTGGAAATGTAATGTACTAATGTGCACCATGCATGGGTCATCACGGATGTACATTGTATCAAGGTGTACGGTTCATGGTGGAAGTACACTGTACGAAAAAGTAAAGTGCAAGGTGAATGGTGGAAGTTCCCCGTTCCAAGGTGCAGTGTGGATAGTCTAAGTGAACTATACCAGGGTTCAAAGAGCATAGTGCTTGGTGGATGCGAAAACTACAAAGTTGCAGTTTTTTTAATGATAGTGCACTGTACCAAGGTGCAAAGTGCAAGGTACATAGGGGAAATTCACTGTACCAAGCTGCACGATGCGTAGTGTGTTATGAAGTGCGTCGTACCAAGTTGCAAAATGCATAGTGCATGGTTGAAGTGCACCATACTATAGTGCACAATGCATGGTGAATAGTGGAACTGCATCATACTGATATACATGGTGCATAGTGGAAGTCCAATATACTAAGGTGCAAAGTTCCAGGTAGATAGTCGAAGTGCGCGATACCAAGGTTTATACTACATAGTCGAAATGCACTATATCAAGGAGCACGTTCCATAGTGCTCGGTGGGAGTGCATCATAACAAGGTGAATTGTGCAAGGTGTATAGCTGATTTGCACAATACAAAGGTGAATTGTGCATTCTGCACAATGGAATTACACCATACCATGGTGCATTATGCAAGGTGCATAGTCGAATTGCACCGTATCATGGTGTACCATGAAAAGTAAAAGTGCACTGTTCCAAGCCGCATGGTGCGTAGTCCATGGTGGAAGTGCAACATACCAACTTGCGGAATGCATAGTGGAAATGTAATGCACTAATGTGCACCATGGATGGGTCATCGCGGATGTACATTGTATCAAGGTGTACGGGTCATGGTGGAAGTACACCGTACGAACAAGTAAAGTGCAAGGTGGATGGTGGAAGTTCCCCGTTCCAAGGTGCAGTGTGGATAGTCTAAGTGAACTATACCAGGGTTCAAAGAGCATAGTGCTTGGTGGATGCGACAAATACAAAGTTGCAGTTTTATTAATGACAGCGCACTGTACCAAGGTGCAAAGTGCAAGGTACATAGTGGAAATTCACTGTACCAAGCTGCACGATGCGTAGTGTGTTATGAAGTGCGTCGTACCAAGTTGCAAAATGCATAGTGCATGGTTGAAGTGCACCATACTATAGTGCACAATACATGGTGAATAGTGGAACTGCATCATACTAATATATATGGTGCATAGTGGAAGTCCAATATACTAAGGTGCAAACTTCCAGGTAGATAGTCGAAGTGCGCGATACCAAGGTTTATACTACATAGTCGAAGTGCACTATATCAAGGAGCACGTGCCATAGTGCTCGGTGGAAGTGCATCATAACAAGGTGAATTGTGCAAGGTGTATAGCTGATTTGCACAATACCAAGGTGAATTCTGCATGGTGCATAATGGAATTACACCATACCATGGTGCAATATGCCAGGTGCATAGTCGAATTGCACCGTATCATGGTGTACCATGAAAAGTAAAAGTGCACCGTTCCAAGCTGCATGGTGCGTAGTCCATGGTGGAAGTGCAACATACCAACTTGCAGAATGCATAGTGGAAATGTAATGTACTAATGTGCACCATGCATGGGTCATCGCGGATGTACATTGTATCAAGGTGTACGGTTCATGGTGGAAGTACACTGTACGAAAAAGTAAAGTGCAAGGTGGATGGTGGAAGTTCCCCGTTCCAAGGTGCAGTGTGGATAGTCTAAGTGAACTATACCAGGGTTCAAAGAGCATAGTGCTTGGTGGATGCGAAAACTACAAAGTTGCAGCTTTTTTAATGATAGGTACCGTACCAAGGTGCAAAGTGCAAGGTACATAGTGGAAATTCACCGTACCAAGCCGCACGATGCGCAGTGTGTTATGAAGTGCGTCGTACCAAGTTGCAAAATGCATAGTGCATGGTTGAAGTGCACCATACTATAGTGCACAATGCATGGTGAATAGTGGAACCGCATCATACTAATATACATGGTGCATAGTGGAAGTCCAATATACTAAGGTGCAAAGTTCCGGTAGATAGTCGAAGTGCGCGATACCAAGGTTTATACTACATAGTCGAAGTGCACTATATCAAGGAGCACGTGCCATAGTGCTCGGTGGAAGTGCATCATAACAAGGTGAATTGTGCAAGGTGTATAGTCGGATTTGCACAATACCAAGGTGAATTGCGCATGGTGCATAATGGAATTACACCATACCATGGTGCATTTGCGCAAGGTGCATAGTCGAATTGCACCAGATCATGGTGTACTATGAAAAGCAAAGAGTGCACCGTTCCAAGTCATCATATGGTGCGTAGTCCATGGTGGAAGTGCAACATACCAACTTGCAGTAATGCATAGTGGAAATGTAATGTACTAATGTGCACTATGAATGGGTCATCGCGGATGCACATTGGATCAAGGTGTACCGCTCATGGTGGAAGTACACTGATTTAACAAGTAAAGTGCAAGGTGGATGGTTTTCAGTTCCCCGCTCCAAGGTGCCCTATGGATAGTCTAAGTGAACTATACCAGGTTCAAAAGAGTATAGCGTTTCGTGGATTTTAAAAAATACAAAGTTGCAGCTTTTTAAAAATCGACAAAGGTGACTGTATCATGTGCAAAGTGCAAGGTACATAGGGGAAATTCACCGTACCAAGCTGCACGATGCATAGTGTGCTATGAAGTGCGTCGTACCAAGTTGCAAGATGCATAGTGCATGGTTGACGTGCACCATACTATAGTGCACAATGTATCAGGAATAGTGAACCGCATCATACTAATAAGGCAAATGGTGCATAGAAGTCCAATATACTAAGGTAAAGTTCCAGGTAGATAGTTAAAGTGCGCGATACCATGGTTTATACTACGTAGTCGAAGTGCACTATATCAAGGATCACGTGCCATAATGCTCAAAGGGAAGTGTATCATAACAAGGTGAATTGTTCAAGGTGTATAGAAGATTTGGCACAATACTAAGGTAATTGCATGTATATTGTAATAACACCATACCATGGTGCATTATGCAAGGTGAATAGTCAAATTGCACCGTACCATCGTGTACAATGAAAGGCAAAAGTGCACTGCTCAAGATGCACGGTGCGTGTAGTCCATGGTGGAAGTGCAACATACCAACTTGCGAGGATGCAAAGTGGAAATGTAATGGACTCAATGTGCACCATGCATGGAAGCCTATCGCGGATGCAAGCATTGTAACAAGGTGTACGATTCATGGTGGAAGTACACCGTAATTTTAACAAGTAAAGTGCAAGGTGGATGGTGGAAGTCTTCTGCTCTAAGGAAAAACAAGGGGGGATAGTCTAAGCTAACTATGCTCTGGTTCAAACATTTTAATGGTTGGTGGATGTAAAAATGGCAAAGCAAAGCGAAAAAAAATTACCATGCACCATAATGTGGCAGCAAAAGGGAAGTGTAAGTAGTGGGAAATTCATCAGATTTGAAGCTGCACGATGGCAAAAAGTGTTATGAAGTGCGCTTTACCAAGTTGCAAAATGCATAGTGCATGGATGAAGTGCACTACAATATAGTGCACAATGCATGGTGAATAGTGGGAATCTCATCATACTAATATAAATGGTGCAAGGAAGTCCAATATACTAAGGTGCAAAGTTCTGTAGATAGTTAAAGTACAGCACAAGGTTTATACTACCGAGTCAAGTGCACTATATCAAGGAGCACGTGCTATAATGCTCATGGAAGTGTATCATACCAAGGTGAATTGTGCAAGGTGTATAGCTGATTTGCACAATACCGCGTGAATTGTGCATGGTGCATACGAATTACACCATACCATTGTGCATTATGCAAGGTGAATAGTTGAATTGCACCGTACCATGGTGTACGGTCTGAAAAGTAAAAACACCGTTCAACACCCATGGTGCGTAGTCCATGGTGGAAGTGCAACGTATTCTGTGCAGAATGCATAGTGGAAATGTAATGTACTAATGTGCACCATGCATGGGTCATCGCGGATGTACATTGTATCGGGGTGTACGGTTCATGGTGGAAGTACACAGTACGAACAAGTAAAGTGCAAGGTGGATGGTGGAAGTTCCCCGTTCCAAGGTGCGGTGTGGATAGTCTAAGTGAACTATGCCAGGGTTCAAGAGCATAGTGCTTGGTGGATGCAAAAAATACAAAGTTGCAGTTTTTTTAATGACAGTGCACTGTACTAAGGTGCAAAGTGCAAGGTACATAGGGGAAATTCACTTTACCAAGCTACACGATGCATAGTGTGTTATGAAGTGCGTCGTACCAAGTTGCAAAATGCATAGTGCATGGTTGAAGTGCACCATACTATAGTGCACAATGCATGGTGAATAGTGGAACTGCATCATACTAATATACATGGTGCATAGTGGAAGTCCAATATACTAAGGTGCAAAGTTCCAGGTAGATAGTCGAAGTGCGCGATACCAAGGTTTATACTACATAGTCGAACTGCACTATATCAAGGAGCACGTGCCATAGTGCTTGGTGGAAGT
>JAUJYP020001313.1:0-63932 GCA_030674075.2 Linum usitatissimum | reverse complement strand
GTTGATGTCCGCGTCTTGTATCTCAAACAATAGGATCAAAAAATAATCATTATTCAAGTACTTCATGTTTTTCGTTATGCTCTATCGTATTTTGGTTTCTACAATCTTGAGCTAGTTGGATCTTCACACGAAAGAGTCTCAGGAGTGCACATAATCCTACAAAAACACTAGGTTTGAGGTTAGAGCGAGAGAGATGGAGAGTACATTCTTAAACAAGCTTCCTATCATCTATTCAATTCACAATTTATTTTGAGGAGTTGAACATTGAATTTCTATGCAGTTTTGAGGTGGAGAAGGCGTTGTGTAAACATGGATTTTCATGATTTCTCAAACCTATGGATTCCAAATACAAAGACTTTATATAGACCAGTCCAATTGTTTGAACCAAAAACATCGATTATCGTCCCAATCTATTTTCTTTATCGTCTTCATGGTATTAAAGTTGATGTCCGCGTCTTGTATCTCAAACAATAGGATCAAAAAATAATCATTATTCAAGTACTTCGTGTTTTTCGTTATGCTCTATCGTATTTTGGTTTCTACACTCTTGAGCTAGTTGGATCTTCACACGAAAGAGTCTCAGAGAGTGTACATAATCCTACAAAAACACTAGTTTTGAGGTTAGAGCGAGAGAGATGGAGAGTACATTCTTAAACAAGCTTCCTATCATCTATTCAATTCACAATTTATTTTGAGGAGTTGAACATTGAATTTCTGTGCAGTTTTGAGGTGGAGAAGGCGTTGTGTAAACATGGATTTTCATGATTTCTCAAACCTATGGATTCCAAATACAAAGACTTTATATAGACCAGTCCAATTGTTTGAACCAAAAACATTGATTATCGTCCCCATCTATTTTCTTTGTCGTCTTCGTGGTATTAAAGTTGATGTCCGCGTCTTGTATCTCAAACAATAGGATAAAAAATCATCATTATTCAAGTACTTCGTCTTTTTCTTTATGCTCTATCGTATTTTTGTTTCTACAATCTTGAGCTAGCTGGATCTTCACACGAAAGAGTCTCAGGGAGTGCACAGAATCCTACAAAACACTAGGTTTGAGGTTAGAGCGAGAGAGATGGAGAGTACATTCTTAAACAAGCTTCTATCATCTAATCAATTCACAATTTATTTTAAGGAGTTGAACATTGAATTTCCGAGCACGCTTTGAGGTGGAGACGACGTTGTGTAAACATGGATTTTCATGATTTCTCAAACCCATGGATTCCAAATACAAAGACTCTATATAGACCAGTCCAATTGTTTGAACCAAAAACATCGATTATCGTCCCCATCTATTTTCTTTGTCGTCTACATGGTATTAAAGTTGATGTACGCGTCTTGTAACTCAACCAATAGGATCAAAAAATAATCATTATTCAAGTACTTCAAGTTTTTCATTATGCTCTATCGTATTTTGGTTTCTACACTCTTGAGCTAGTTGGATCTTCACACGAAAGAGTCTCAAGGAGTGCACATAATCCTACAAAAATACTAGGTTTGAGGTTAGAGCGAGAGAGATGGAGAGTACATTCTTAAACAAGCTTCCTATCATCTAATCAATTCACAATTTATTTTGAGGAGTTGAACATTGAATTTCTATGCGCTTTGAGGTGGAGAAGGCGTTGTGTAAACATGGATTTTCATGATTTCTCAAACCTATGGATTCCAAATACAAAGACTTTATATAGACCAGTCAATTGTTTGAACCAAAAACATCGATTATCGTCCCCATCTATTTTCTTTGTCGTCTTCATGGTATTAAAGTTGATGTCCGCGTCTTGTATCTCAAACAATAGGATCAAAAAATAATCATTATTCAAGTACTTCGTGTTTTTCGTTATGCTCTATCGTATTTTGGTTTCTACACTCTTGAGCTAGTTGGATCTTCACACGAAAGAGTCTCGGGGGAGTGTACATAATCCTACAAAAACATTAGTTTTGAGGTTAGAGGGAGAGAGATGGAGAGTACATTCTTAAACAAGCTTCCTATCATCTAATCAATTCACAATTTATTTTAAGGAGTTGAACATTGAATTTCTGTGCAGTTTTGAGGTTGAGACGGCGTTGTGTAAACATGGATTTTCATGATTTCTCAAACCCATGGATTCCAAATACAAAGACTCTATATAGACCAGTCCAATTGTTTGAACCAAAAACTTCGATTATTGTCCCCATCTATTTTCTTTGTCGGGTACATGGTATTAAAGTTGATGTCCGCGTCCTGTAACTCAAACAATAGCATCAAAAAATAATCATTATTCAAGTACTTCATGTTTTTCGTTATGCTCTATCGTATTTTGGTTTCTACACTCTTGAGCAAGTTGGATCTTCACACGAAAGAGTCTCAAGGAGTGCACATAATCCTACAAAAATACTAGGTTTGAGGTTAGAGCGAGAGAGATGGAGAGTACATTCTTAAACAAGTTTCCTATCATCAAATCAATTCACAATTTATTTTAAGGAGTTGAACATTGAATTTCTGAGCAGTTTTGAGGTGGAGACGGCGTTGTGTAAACATGGATTTTCATGATTTCTCAAACCCATGGATTCCAAATACAAAGACTCTATATAGACCAGTCCAATTGTTTGAACCAAAAACTTCAATTATTGTCCCCATCTATTTTCTTTGTCGTCTACATGGTATTAAAGTTGATGTCCGCGTCTTGTATCTCAAACAATAGGATAAAAAAATAATCATTATTCAAGTACTTCATGTTTTTCGTTATGCTCTATCGTATTTTGGTTTCTACACTCTTGAGCAAGTTGGATCTTCACTTGAAAGAGTCTCAAGGAGTGCACATAATCCTACAAAAATACTAGGTTTGAGGTTAGAGCGAGAGAGATGGAGAGTACATTCTTAAACAAGCTTCCTATCATCTAATCAATTCACAATTTATTTTGAGGAGTTGAACATTGAATTTCTCGAGCAGCTTTGAGGTGGAGAAGGCGTTGTGTAAACATGGATTTTCATGATTTCTCAAACCTGTGGATTCCAAATACAAAGACTTTATATAGAGCAGTCCAATTGTTTGAACCAAAAACATTGATTATCGTCTCCATCTATTTTCTTTGTCGTCTTCGTGGTATTAAAGTTGATGTCCGCGTCTTGTATCTCAAACAATAGGATAAAAAAATCATCATTATTCAAGTACTTCGTCTTTTTCGTTATGCTCTACCATATTTCTGTTTCTACAATCTTGAGCTAGCTGGATCTTCACACGAAAGAGTCTCAGGGAGTGCACAGAATCCTACAAAACACTAGGTTTGAGGCTATAGCGAAAGAGATGGCGAGTACATTCTTAAACAACCTTGCTATCATCTAATCAATTCACAATTTATTTTAAGGAGTTGAACATTGAATTTTTGAACAGTTTTGAGGTGGAGACGACGTTGTGTAAACATGGATTTTCATGATTTCTCAAACCCATGGATTCCAAATACAAAGACTCTATATAGACCAGTCCAATTGTTTGAACCAAAAACATCGATTATCGTCCCCATCTATTTTCTTTGTCGTCTACATGGTATTAAAGTTGATGTCCGCGTCTTGTAACTCAAACAATAGGATCAAAAAATAATCATTATTTAAGTACTTCATGTTTTTCGTTATGCTCTTTCGTATTTTGGTTTCTACCATCTTGAGCTAGCTGGATCTTCACACGAAAGAGTCTCAGGGAGTGAATAGAATCCTAAAAAAAACACTAGGTTTGAGGTTAGAGCGAGAGAGATGGAGAGTACATTCTTAAACAAGCTTCCTATCATCTAATCAATTCACAATTTATTTTGAGGAGTTGAACATTGAATTTCTATGCAGTTTTGAGGTGGAGAAGACGTTGTGTAAACATGGAATTTCATGATTTCTCAAACCTATGGATTCCAAATACAAAGACTTTATATAGACCAGTCCAATTGTTTGAACAAAAAACGTCGATTATTGTCCCAATCTATTTTCTTCATCATCTTCATGGTATTAAAGTTGATGTCCGCGTCTTGTATCTCAAACAATAGGATCAAAAAATAATCATTATTCAAGTACTTCGTGTTTTTCGTTATGCTCTATCGTATTTTGGTTTCTACACTCTTGAGCTAGTTGGATCTTCACATTAAAGAGTCTCAGAGAGTGTACATAATCCTACAAAAACACTAGTTTTGAGTTTACAGCGAGAGAGATGGAGAGTACATTCTTAAACAAGCTTCCTATCATCTAATCAATTCACAATTTATTTTGAGGAGTTGAACATTGAATTTCTATGCAGTTTTGAGGTGGAGAAGGCGTTGTGTAAACATGGATTTTCATGATTTCTGAAACCCATGGATTCCAAATAAAAAGACTCTATATAGACCAGTCCAATTGTTTGAATCAAAAACATCGATTATCGTCCCCATCTATTTTCTTTGTCGTCTACATGGTATTAAAGTTGATGTCTGCGTCTTGTAACTCAAACAATAGGATCAAAAAATAATCATTATTCAAGTACTTCAAGTTTTTCATTATGCTCTATCGTATTTTGGTTTCTACACTCTTGAGCTAGTTGGATCTTCACACGAAAGAGTCTCAAGCAGTGCACATAATCCTACAAAAATACTAGGTTTGAGGTTAGAGCGAGAGAGATGGAGAGTACATTCTTAAACAAGCTTCCTATCATCTAATCAATTCACAATTTATTTTGAGGAGTTGAACATTGAATTTCTATGCGCTTTGAGGTGGAGAAGGCGTTGTGTAAACATGGATTTTCATGATTTCTCAAACCTATGGATTCCAAATACAAAGACTTTATATAGACCGGTCCAATTGTTTGAACCAAAAACATCGATTATCGTCCCCATCTATTTTCTTTGTCATCTTCATGGTATTAAAGTTGATGTCCGCGTCTTGTATCTCAAACAATAGGATCAAAAAATAATCATTATTCAAGTACTTCGTGTTTTTCGTTATGCTCTATCGTATTTTGGTTTCTACACTCTTGAGCTAGTTGGATCTTCACATTAAAGAGTCTCAGAGAGTGTACATAATCCTACAAAAACTCTAGTTTTGAGTTTAGAGCGAGAGAGATGGAGAGTACATTCTTAAACAAGCTTCCTATCATCTAATCAATTCACAATTTATTTTGAGGAGTTGAACATTGAATTTCGAGCGAGTTTTGAGGTGGAGAAGGCGTTGTGTAAACATGGATTTTCATGATTTCTCAAACCCATGGATTCCAAATACAAAGACTCTATATAGACCGGTCAATTGTTTGAATCAAAAACATCGATTATCGTCCCCATCTATTTTCTTTGTCGTCTACATGGTATTAAAGTTGATGTCTGCGTCTTGTAACTCAAACAATAGGATCAAAAAATAATCATTATTCAAGTACTTCAAGTTTTTCGTTATGCTCTATCGTATTTTGGTTTCTACACACTTGAGCTAGTTGGATCTTCACACAAAAGAGTCTCAAGCAGTGCACATAATCCTACAAAAATACTAGGTTTGAGGTTAGAGCGAGAGAGATGGAGAGTACATTCTTAAACAAGCTTCCTATCATCTAATCAATTCACAATTTATTCTGAGGAGTTGAACATTGAATTTCTGTGCAGTTTTGAGGTGGAGAAGGCGTTGTGTAAACATGGATTTTCATGATTTCCGAAACCCATGGATTCCAAATAAAAAGACTCTATATAGACCAGTGCAATTGTTTGAATCAAAAACATCGATTATCGTCCCCATCTATTTTCTTTGTCGTCTACATGGTATTAAAGTTGATGTCTGCGTCTTGTAACTCAAACAATAGGATCAAAAAATAATCATTATTCAAGTACTTCAAGTTTTTCATTATGCTCTATCGTGTTTTGGTTTCTACACTCTTGAGCTAGTTGGATCTTCACACGAAAGAGTCTCAAGCAGTGCACATAATCCTACAAAAATACTAAGTTTGAGGTTAGAGCGAGAGAGATGGAGAGTACATTCTTAAACAAGCTTCCTATCATCTAATCAATTCACAATTTATTTTGAGGAGTTGAACATTGAATTTACGTGCAGTTTTGAGGTGGAGAAGGCGTTGTGTAAACATGGATTTTCATGATTTCTCAAACCTATGGATTCCAAATACAAAGACTTTATATAGAGCAGTCCAATTGTTTGAACCAAAAACATTAATTATCGTCCCCATCTATTTTCTTTGTCGTCTTCGTGGTATTAAAGTTGATGTCCGCGTCTTGTATCTCAAACAATAGGATAAAAAATCATCATTATTCATGTACTTCGTCATTTTCGTTATGCTCTACCGTATTTTTGTTTCTACAATCTTCAGCTAGCTGGATCTTCACACGAAAGAGTCTCAGGGAGTGCACAGAATCCTACAAAACACAAGGTTTGAGGTTAGTGCGAAAGAGATGGAGAGTACATTCTTAAACAACCTTGCTATCATCTAATCAATTCATAATTTATTTTAAGGAGTTGAACATTGAATTTCTGAGCAGTTTTAAGGTGGAGACGGCGTTTTGTAAACATGGATTTTCATGATTTCTCAAACCCATGGATTCCAAATACAAAGACTCTATATAGACCAGTGCAATTGTTTGAATCAAAAACATCGATTATCGTCCCCATCTATTTTCTTTGTCGTCTACATGGTATTAATGTTGATGTCTGCGTCTTGTAACTCAAAAAATAGGATCAAAAAATAATCATTATTCAAGTACTTCAAGTTTTTCATTATGCTCTATCGTATTTTGGTTTCTACACTCTTGAGCTAGTTGGATATTCACACGAAAGAGTCTCAAGCAGTGCACATAATCCTACAAAAATACTAGGTTTGAGGTTAGAGCGAGAGAGATGGAGAGTACATTCTTAAACAAGCTTCCTATCATCTAATCAATTCACAATTTATTTTGAGGAGTTGAACATTGAATTTATGTGCAGTTTTGAGGTGGAGAAGGCGTTGTGTAAACATGGATTTTCATGATTTCTCAAACCTATGGATTCCAAATACAAAGACTTTATATAGAGCAGTCCAATTGTTTGAACCAAAAACATTGATTATCGTCCCCATCTATTTTCTTTGTCGTCTTCGTGGTATTAAAGTTGATGTCCGCGTCTTGTATCTCAAACAATAGGATAAAAAAATCATCATTATTCATGTACTTCGTCATTTTCGTTATGCTCTACCGTATTTTTGTTTCTACAATCTTCAGCTAGCTAGATCTTCACACGAAAGAGTCTCAGGGAGTGCACAGAATCCTACAAAACACAAGGTTTGAGGTTAGAGCGAAAGAGATGGAAAGTACATTCTTAAACAACCTTGCTATCATCTAATCAATTCACAATTTATTTTAAGGAGTTGAACATTGAATTTCTGAGCAGTTTTATGGTGGAGACGGCGTTTTGTAAACATGGATTTTCATGATTTCTCAAACCTATGGATTCCAAATAAAAAGACTCTATATAGACCAGTGCAATTGTTTGAACCAAAACATCGATTATCGTCCCCATCTAATTTCTTTGTCGTCTACATGGTATTAAAGTTGATGTCCGCGTCTTGTAACTCAAACAATAGGATCAAAAAATAATCATTATTCAAGTACTTCATGTTTTTCGTTATGCTCTATCGTATTTTGGTTTCTACACTCTTGAGCTAGTTGGATCTTCACACGAAAGAGTCTCAAGCAGTGCACATAATCCTACAAAAATACTAGGTTTGAGGTTAGAGCGAGAGAGATGGAGAGTACATTCTTAAACAAGCTTCCTATCATCTAATCAATTCACAATTTATTTTGAGGAGTTGAACATTGAATTTCCGAGCAGTTTTGAGGTGGAGACGGCGTTGTGTAAACATGAATTTTCATGATTTCTCAAACCCATAGATTCCAAATAAAAAGACTCTATATAGACCAGTGTAATTATTTGAACCAAAAACTACGATTATCGTCCCCATCAATTTTCTTTGTCGTCTACATGGTATTACAGTTGATGTCCGCGTCTTGTATCTCAAAAAACAGGATCAAAAAATTAATCATTATTACTTCATGTTTTTCGTTATGCTCTATCGTATTTTGGTTTCTACACTCTTGAGCTAGTTTGATCTTCACATGAAAGAGTCTCAGGGAGTGTACATAATCCTACAAAAACACTAGTTTTGAGTTTAGAGCGAGAGAGATGGAGAGTACATTCTTAAACAAGCTTCCTATCATCTAATCAATTCACAATTTATTTTGAGGAGTTGAACATTGAATTTCGTGCGCGTTTTGAGGTGGAGAAGGCGTTGTATAAACATGGATTTTCATGATTTCTCAAACCTATGGATTCCAAATACAAAGACTTTATATAGAGCAGTACAATTGTTTGAACCAAAAACATTGATTATCGTCCCCATCTATTTTATTTGTCGTCTACATGGTATTAAAGTTGATGTCCGCGTCTTGTAACTCAAACAATAGCATAAAAAAATAATCATTATTCAAGTACTTCAAGTTTTTCGTTATGCTCTATCGTATTTTGGTTTCTACACTCTTGAGCTAGTTGGATCTTCACATGAAAGAGTCTCAAGCAGTGCACATAATCCTACAAAAATACTAGGTTTGAGGTTAGAGCGAGAGAGATGGAGAGTACATTCTTAAACAAGCTTCCTATCATCTAATCAATTCACAATTTATTTTGAGGAGTTGAACATTGAATTTCTGAGCAGTTTTGAGGTGGAGAATGGGTTGGGTAAACATGGATTTTAATCACTTCTCAAACCTATGGATTCCAAATACTAAGAATCTATAAAGACCAATCCAATTGTTTGAACAAAAAACTTCGTTTACTGTCCCCATCTATTTTGTTTGTCGTCTTCGCGATATTAAAGTTGATATCCGCGTCTTGTATCTCAAACAATAGGATAAAAAAATCATCATTATTCAAGTACTTCGTCTTTTTCGTTATGCTCTACCGTATTTTTATTTCTACAATCTTGAGCTAGCTGGATCTTCACACGAAAGAGTCTCAGGGAGTGCACAGAATCCTACAAAACACTAGGTTTGAGGTTAGAGCAAAAGAGATAAAGAGTACATTCTTAAACAACCTTGCTATCATCTAATCAATTCACAATTTATTATAAGGAGTTGAACATTGAATTTCTGAGCAGTTTTGAGGTGGAGATGGAGTTGTGTAAACATGGATTTTCATGATTTCTCAAACCCATGGATTCCAAATGAAAAGACTCTATATATACCGGTCCAATTGTTTGAACCAAAAACATCGATTATCGTCCCCATCTATTTTCTTTGTCGTCTACATGGTATTAAAGTTGATGTCCGCGTCTTGTAACTCAAACAATAGGATCAAAAAATAATCATTATTCAAGTACTTCATGTTTTTCGTTATGCTCTTTCGTATTTTGGTTTCTTCACTCTTGAGCTAGTTGGATCTTCACACGAAAGAGTCTCGAGGAGTGCACAGAATCCTACAAAAAACTAGGTTTGAGGTTAGAGCGAGAGAGATGGAGAGTACATTCTTAAACAAGCTTGCTATCATCTAATCAATTCACAATTTATTTTGAGGAGTTGAACATTGAATTTCTGAGCAGCTTTGAGGTGGAGACGGCGTTGTGTAAACATGGATTTTCATGATTTCTCAAACCCATGGATTCCAAATAAAAAGACTCTATATAGACCAGTCCAATTGTTTGAACCAAAAACATCGATTATCGTCCCCATCTATTTTCTTTGTCGTCTACATGGTATTAAAGTTGATGTCCGCGTCTTGTAACTCAAACAATAGGATCAAAAAATAATCATTATTCAAGTACTTCATGTTTTTCGTTATGCTCTTTCGTATTTTGGTTTCTACACTCTTGAGCTAGTTGGATCTTCACACGAAAGAGTCTCAAGAGTGCACATAATCCTACAAAAACACTAGGTTTGAGGTTAGAGCGAGAGAGATGGAGAGTACATTCTTAAACAAGCTTCCTATCATCTAATCAATTCACAATTTATTTTGAGGAGTTGAACATTGAATTTCCAAGCGCTTTTGAGGTGGAGACGGCGTTGTGTAAACATGAATTTTCATGATTTCTCAAACCCATAGATTCCAAATAAAAAGACTCTATATAGACCAGTCTAATTATTTGAACCAAAAACTACGATTATCGTCCCCATCAATTTTCTTTGTCGTCTACATGGTATTACAGTTGATGTCCGCGTCTTGTATCTCAAAAAACAGGATCAAAAAATAATCATTATTCAAGTACTTCATGTTTTTCGTTATGCTCTATCGTATTTTGGTTTCTACACTCTTGAGCTAGTTGGATCTTCACATGAAAGAGTCTCGGGGAGTGTACATAATCCTACAAAAACACTAGTTTTGAGTTTAGAGCGAGAGAGATGGAGAGTACATTCTTAAACAAGCTTCCTATCATCTAATCAATTCACAATTTATTTTGAGGAGTTGAACATTGAATTTCTGTGCAGTTTTGAGGTGGAGAAGGCGTTGTATAAACATGGATTTTCATGATTTCTCAAACCTATGGATTCCAAATACAAAGACTTTATATAGAGCAGTACAATTGTTTGAACCAAAAACATTGATTATCGTCCCCATCTATTTTATTTGTCGTCTACATGGTATTAAAGTTGATGTCCGCGTCTTGTAACTCAAACAATAGCATAAAAAAATAATCATTATTCAAGTACTTCAAGTTTTTCGTTATGCTCTATCGTATTTTGGTTTCTACACTCTTGAGCTAGTTGGATCTTCACATGAAAGAGTCTCAAGCAAGTGCACATAATCCTACAAAAATACTAGGTTTGAGGTTAGAGCGAGAGAGATGGAGAGTACATTCTTAAACAAGCTTCCTATCATCTAATCAATTCACAATTTATTTTGAGGAGTTGAACATTGAATTTCGAGCAGTTTTGAGGTGGAGAATGGGTTGGGTAAACATGGATTTTTATCATTTCTCAAACCTATGGATTCCAAATACTAAGAATCTATAAAGACCAATCCAATTGTTTGAACAAAAAACTTCGATTATCGTCCCCATCTATTTTGTTTGTCGTCTTCGCGATATTAAAGTTGATATCCGCGTCTTGTATCTCAAACAATAGGATAAAAAAATCATCATTATTCAAGTACTTCGTCTTTTTCGTTATGCTCTACCGTATTTCTGTTTCTACAATCTTGAGCTAGCTGGATCTTCACACGAAAGAGTCTCAGGGAGTGCACAGAATCCTACAAAACACTAGGTTTGAGGTTAGAGCGAAAGAGATGGAGAGTACATTCTTAAACAACCTTGCTATCATCTAATCAATTCACAATTTATTATAAGGAGTTGAACATTGAATTTCTGAGCAGTTTTGAGGTGGAGATGGCGTTGTGTAAACATGGATTTTCATGATTTCTCAAACCCATGGATTCCAAATGAAAAGACTCTATATAGACCAGTCCAATTGTTTGAACCAAAAACATCGATTATCGTCCCCATCTATTTTCTTTGTCGTCTACATGGTATTAAAGTTGATGTCCGCGTCTTGTAACTCAAACAATAGGATCAAAAAATAATCATTATTCAAGTACTTCATGTTTTTCGTTATGCTCTTTCGTATTTTGGTTTCTACAATCTTGAGCTAGCTGGATCTTCACACGAAAGAGTCTCAGGGAGTGCATAGAATCCTACAAAACACTAGGTTTGAGGTTAGAGCGAGAGAGATGGAGAGTACATTCTTATAAAACCTTGCTATCATCTAATCAATTCACAATTTATTTTAAGGAGTTGAACATTGAATTTCCAAGCGCTTTTGAGGTGGAGACGGCGTTGTGTAAACATGAATTTTCATGATTTCTCAAACCCATGGATTCCAAATAAAAAGACTCTATATAGACCGATCCAATTATTTGAACCAAAAACTTCGATTATCGTCCCCATCAATTTTCTTTGTCGTCTACATGGTATTACAGTTGATGTCCGCGTCTTGTATCTCAAAAAATAGGATCAAAAAATAATCATTATTCAAGTACTTCATGTTTTTCGTTATGCTCTATCGTATTTTGGTTTCTACACTCTTGAGCTAGTTGGATCTTCACATGAAAGAGTCTCGAGAGTGTACATAATCCTACAAAAACACTAGTTTTGAGGTTAGAGCGAGAGAGATGGAGAGTACATTCTTAAACAAGCTTCCTATCATCTAATCAATTCACAATTTATTTTGAGGAGTTGAACATTGAATTTCCGAGCGTTTTTGAGGTGGAGAAGGCGTTGTGTAAACATGGATTTTCATGATTTCTCAAACCCATGGATTCCAAATACAAAAGACTCTATATAGACCAGTCCAATTGTTTGAACCAAAAACATCGATTATCGTCCCCATCTATTTTCTTTGTCGTCTACATGGTATTAAAGTTGATGTCCGCGTCTTGTAACTCAAACAATAGGATCAAAAAATAATCATTATTTAAGTACTTCAAGTTTTTCGTTATGCTCTATCGTATTTTGGTTTCTACACTCTTGAGCTAGTTGGATCTTCACACGAAAGAGTCTCAAGGAGTGCACATAATCCTACAAAAACACTAGTTTTGAGGTTAGAGCGAGAGAGATGGAGAGTACATTCTTAAACAAGCTTCCTATCATCTAATCAATTCACAATTTATTTTGAGGAGTTGAACATTGAATTTCGTGCATTTTGAGGTGGAGAAGGGGTTGTGTAAACATGGATTTTCATGATTTCTCAAACCTATGGATTCCAAATACAAAGACTCTATATAGACCAAAGTCAATTGTTTGAACCAAAAACATCGATTATCGTCCCCATCTATTTTCTTTGTCGTCTACATGGTATTAAAGTTGATGTCCGCGTCTTGTATCTCAAACAAAGATCAAAAAATTAATCATTATTCAAGTACTTCATGTTTTTCATTATGCTCTATCGTATTTTGGTTTCTACACTCTCTGCTATGGATCTTCACACGAAAGAGTCTCAAGGGAGTGCACATAATCCTACAAAAACACTAGTTTTGAGGTTAGAGCGAGAGAGATGGAGAGTACATTCTTAAACAAGCTTCCTATCATCTAATCAATTCACAATTTATTTTGAGGAGTTGAACATTGAATTTCTGTGCAGTTTTGAGGTGGAGAAGGCGTTGTGTAAACATGGATTTTCATGATTTCTCAAACCTATGGATTCCAAATACAAAGACTTTATATAGAGCAATCCAATTGTTTGAACCAAAAACATTGATTATCGTCCCCATCTATTTTCTTTGTCGTCTTCTTCGTGGTATTAAAGTTGATGTCCGTGTCTTGTATCTCAAACAATAGAATAAAAAATCATCATTATTCAAGTTCTTCGTTTTTTCGTTATGCTCTATCGTATTTTGGTTTCTACAATCTTGAGCTAGCTGGATCTTCACCCGATAGAGTCTCAGGGAATGCACAGAATCCTACAAAACACTAGGTTTGCGGTTAGTGCGAGAGAGATGGAGAGTACATTCTTAAACAAGCTTTCTATCATCTAATCAATTCACAATTTATCTTAAGGAGTTGAACATTGAATTTCTGAGCAGCTTTTGAGGTGGAGACGGCGTTGTGTAAACATGGATTTTCATGATTTCTCAAACCCATGGATTCCAAATACAAAGACTCTATATAGACCAGTCTAATTGTTTGAACCAAAAACATTGATTATCATCCCCATCTATTTTCTTTGTCGTCTACATGGTATTAATGTTGATGTCCACGTCTTGTAACTCAAACAATAGCATCAAAAAATAATCATTATTCAAGTACTTCATGTTTTTCGTTATGCTCTATCGTATTTTGGTTTCTACACTCTTGAGCTAGTTGGATCTTCACACGAAAGAGTCTCAAGGAGTGCACATAATCCTACAAAAATACTAGGTTTGAGGTTAGAGCGAGAGAGATGGAGAGTACATTCTTAAACAAGCTTCCTATCATCTAATCAATTCACAATTTATTTTGAGGAGTTGAACATTGAATTTCTGTGCAGTTTTGAGGTGGAGAAGGCGTTGTGTAAACATGGATTTTCATGATTTCTCAAACCTATGGATTCCAAATACAAAGACTCTATATAGACCAGTCCAATTGTTTGAACCAAAAACTTTGATTATCGTTCCCATCTATTTTCTTTGTCGTCTTCGTGGTATTAAAGTTGATGTCCGCGTCTTGTATCTCAAACAATAGGATAAAAAAATCATCATTATTCAAGTACTTCGTCTTTTTCGTTATGCTCTACCGTATTTTTGTTTCTACAATCTTGAGCTAGCTGGATCTTCACACGAAAGAGTCTCGGTGGAGTGCACATAATCCTACAAAACACTAGGTTTGAGGTTAGAGCAAAAGAGATAGAAGAGTACATTCTTAAACAACCTTGCTATCATCTAATCAATTCACAATTTATTATAAGGAGTTGAACATTGAATTTCTGAGCAGTTTTGAGGTGGAGATGGAGTTGTGTAAACATGGATTTTCATGATTTCTCAAACCCATGGATTCCAAATGAAAAGACTCTATATATACCGGTCCAATTGTTTGAACCAAAAACATCGATTATCGTCCCCATCTATTTTCTTTGTCGTCTACATGGTATTAAAGTTGATGTCCGCGTCTTGTAACTCAAACAATAGGATCAAAAAATAATCATTATTCAAGTACTTCATGTTTTTCGTTATGCTCTTTCGTATTTTGGTTTCTACAATCTTGAGCTAGCTGGATCTTCACACGAAAGAGTCTCAGGGAGTGCACATAATCCTACAAAACACTAGGTTTGAGGTTAGAGCGAGAGAGAAGGAGAGTACATTCTTATAAAACCTTGATATCATCTAATCAATTCACAATTTATTTTATGGAGTTGAACATTGAATTTCTGAGCAGCTTTGAGGTGGAGACGGCGTTGTGTAAACATGGATTTTCATGATTTCTCAAACCCATAGATTCCAAATAAAAAGACTCTATATAGACCAGTCTAATTATTTGAACCAAAAACTACGATTATCGTCCCCATCAATTTTCTTTGTCGTCTACATGGTATTACAGTTGATGTCCGCGTCTTGTATCTCAAAAAACAGGATCAAAAAATTAATCATTATTCAAGTACTTCATGTTTTTCGTTATGCTCTATCGTATTTTGGTTTCTACACTCTTGAGCTAGTTGGATCTTCACATGAAAGAGTCTCAGGGAGTGTACATAATCCTACAAAAACACTAGTTTTGAGTTTAGAGCGAGAGAGATGGAGAGTACATTCTTAAACAAGCTTCCTATCATCTAATCAATTCACAATTTATTTTGAGGAGTTGAACATTGAATTTCTGTGCGCTTTGAGGTGGAGAAGGCGTTGTATAAACATGGATTTTCATGATTTCTCAAACCTATGGATTCCAAATACAAAGACTTTATATAGAGCGAGACAATTGTTTGAACCAAAAACATTGATTATCGTCCCCATCTATTTTATTTGTCGTCTACATGGTATTAAAGTTGATGTCCGCGTCTTGTAACTCAAACAATAGCATAAAAAAATAATCATTATTCAAGTACTTCAAGTTTTTCGTTATGCTCTATCGTATTTTGGTTTCTACACTCTTGAGCTAGTTGGATCTTCACATGAAAGAATCTCAAGCAGTGCACATAATCCTACAAAAATACTAGGTTTGAGGTTAGAGCGAGAGAGATGGAGAGTACATTCTTAAACAAGCTTCCTATCATCTAATCAATTCACAATTTATTTTGAGGAGTTGAACATTGAATTTCTGAGCGCTTTGAGGTGGAGAATGGGTTGGGTAAACATGGATTTTTATCACTTCTCAAACCTATGGATTCCAAATACTAAGAATCTATAAAGACCAATCCAATTGTTTGAACAAAAAACTTCGTTTATCGTCCCCATCTATTTTGTTTGTCGTCTTCGTGGTATTAAAGTTGATGTTCCCGTCTTGTATCTCAAACAATAGGATAAAAAAATCATCATTATTCAAGTACTTCGTCTTTTTCGTTATGCTCTACCGTATTTTTGTTTTTACAATCTTGAGCTAGCTGGATCTTCACACGAAAGAGTCTCAGGGAGTGCACAGAATCCTACGAAACACTAGGTTTGAGGTTAGAGCGAAAGAGATGGAGAGTACATTCTTAAACAACCTTGCTATCATCTAATCAATTCACAATTTATTATAAGGAGTTGAACATTGAATTTCTGAGCAGTTTTGAGGTGGAGATGGCGTTGTGTAAACATGGATTTTCATGATTTCTCAAACCCATGGATTCCAAATGAAAAGACTTTATATAGACCAGTCCAATTGTTTGAACAAAAAACTTCGATTATTGTCCCAATCTATTTTCTTCATCATCTTCATGGTATTAAAGTTGATGTCCGCGTCTTGTATCTCAAACAATAGGATCAAAAAATAATCATTATTCAAGTACTTCATGTTTTTCGTTATGATCTTTCGTATTTTGGTTTCTACAATCTTGAGCTAGCTGGATCTTCACACGAAAGAGTCTCAGGGAGTGCATAGAATCCTACAAAACACTAGGTTTGAGGTTAGAGCGAGAGAGATGGAGAGTACATTCTTATAAAACCTTGCTATCATCTAATCAATTCACAATTTATTTTAAGGAGTTGAACATTGAATTTCCGAGCATTTGAGGTGGAGACGGCGTTGTGTAAACATGAATTTTCATGATTTCTCAAACCCATAGATTCCAAATAAAAAGACTCTATATAGACCAGTCCAATTATTTGAACCAAAAACATCGATTATCGTCCCCATCAATTTTCTTTGTCGTCTACATGGTATTACAGTTGATGTCCGCGTCTTGTATCTCAAAAAACAGGATCAAAAAATTAATCATTATTCAAGTACTTCATGTTTTTCGTTATGCTCTATCATATTTTGATTTCTACACTCTTGAGCTAGTTGAATCTTCACACGAAAGAGTCTCAGGAGTGCACATAATCCTACAAAAACACTAGTTTTGAGGTTAGAGCGAGAGAGATGGAGAGTACATTCTTAAACAAGCTTCCTATCATCTACTCAATTCACAATTTATTTTGAGGAATTGAACATTGAATTTCTGAGCATTTTTGAGGTGGAGACGGCGTTGTGTGAACATGGATTTTCATGATTTCTCAAACCCATGGATTCCAAATAAAAAGACTCTATATAGACCAGTCCAATTGTTTGAACCAAAAACATCGATTATCGTCCCCATCTATTTTCTTTGTCGTCTACATGGCATTAAAGGTTATGTCTGCGTCTTGTAACTCAAACAATAGGATCAAAAAATAATCATTATTGAAGTACTTCATGTTTTTCGCTATGCTCTATCGTATTTTGGTTTCTACACTCTTGAGCTAGTTGGATCTTCACACGAAAGAGTCTCAAGGAGTGCACATAATCCTACAAAAACATTAGTTTTGAGGTTAGAGCGAGAGAGATGGAGAGTACATTCTTAAACAAGCTCCCTATCATCTAATCAATTCACAATTTATTTTGAGGAGTTGAACATTAAATTTCTGTGCATTTTTTAGGTGGAGAAGGGGTTGTGTAAACATGGATTTTCATGATTTCTCAAACCTATGGATTCCAAATACAAAGACTTTATATAGAGCAGTCCAATTGTTTGAACCAAAAACATCGATTATCGTCCCCATCAATTTTCTTTGTCGTCTTCGTGGTATTACAGTTGATGTCCGCGTCTTGTATCTCAAAAAACAGGATCAAAAAATTAATCATTATTCAAGTACTTCATGTTTTTCGTTATGCTCTATCGTATTTTGGTTTCTACACTCTTGAGCTAGTTGGATCTTCACATGAAAGAGTCTCAGGGAGTGTACATAATCCTACAAAACACTAGTTTTGAGTTTAGAGAGAGAGAGATGGAGAGTACATTCTTAAACAAGCTTCCTATCATCTAATCAATTCACAATTTATTTTGAGGAGTTGAACATTGAATTTCTTGCGCTTTGAGGTGGAGAAGGCGTTGTATAAACATGGATTTTCATGATTTCTCAAACCTATGGATTCCAAATACAAAGACTTTATATAGAGCGGTAGTCCAATTGTTTGAACCAAAAACATTGATTATCGTCCCCATCTATTTTATTTGTCGTCTACATGGTATTAAAGTTGATGTCCGCGTCTTGTAACTCAAACAATAGCATAAAAAAATAATCATTATTCAAGTACTTCAAGTTTTTCGTTATGCTCTATCGTATTTTGGTTTCTACACTCTTGAGCTAGTTGGATCTTCACATGAAAGAATCTCAAGGAGTGCACATAATCCTACAAAAATACTAGGTTTGAGGTTAGAGCGAGAGAGATGGAGAGTACATTCTTAAACAAGCTTCCTATCATCTAATCAATTCACAATTTATTTTTAGGAGTTGAACATTGAATTTCCGAGCAAGTTTTGAGGTGGAGAATGGGTTGGGTAAACATGGATTTTTATCACTTCTCAAACCTATGGATTCCAAATACTAAGAATCTATAAAGACCAATCCAATTGTTTGAACAAAAAACTTCGTTTACTGTCCCCATCTATTTTGTTTGTCGTCTTCGTGGTATTAAAGTTGATGTTCCCGTCTTGTATCTCAAACAATAGGATAAAAAAATCATCATTATTCAAGTACTTCGTCTTTTTCGTTATGCTCTACCGTATTTTTGTTTTTACAATCTTGAGCTAGTCTTGGATCTTCACACGAAAGAGTCTCGAGGAGTGCACATAATCCTACGAAAACACTAGGTTTGAGGTTAGAGCGAAAGAGATGGAGAGTACATTCTTAAACAACCTTGCTATCATCTAATCAATTCACAATTTATTATAAGGAGTTGAACATTGAATTTCTGAGCAGTTTTGAGGTGGAGATGGCGTTGTGTAAACATGGATTTTCATGATTTCTCAAACCCATGGATTCCAAATGAAAAGACTTTATATAGACCAGTCCAATTGTTTGAACAAAAAACTTCGATTATTGTCCCAATCTATTTTCTTCATCATCTTCATGGTATTAAAGTTGATGTCCGCGTCTTGTATCTCAAACAATAGGATCAAAAAATAATCATTATTCAAGTACTTCATGTTTTTCGTTATGATCTTTCGTATTTTGGTTTCTACAATCTTGAGCTAGTTGGATCTTCACACGAAAGAGTCTCGAGGAGTGCATAGAATCCTACAAAACACTAGGTTTGAGGTTAGAGCGAGAGAGATGGAGAGTACATTCTTATAAAACCTTGCTATCATCTAATCAATTCACAATTTATTTTAAGGAGTTGAACATTGAATTTCCGAGCAGCTTTTAGGTGGAGACGGCGTTGTGTAAACATGAATTTTCATGATTTCTCAAACCCATAGATTCCAAATAAAAAGACTCTATATAGACCAGTCCAATTATTTGAACCAAAAACATCGATTATCGTCCCCATCAATTTTCTTTGTCGTCTACATGGTATTACAGTTGATGTCCGCGTCTTGTATCTCAAAAAACAGGATCAAAAAATTAATCATTATTCAAGTACTTCATGTTTTTCGTTATGCTCTATCATATTTTGGTTTCTACACTCTTGAGCTAGCTGAATCTTCACACGAAAGAGTCTCAAGGAGTGCACATAATCCTACAAAAACACTAGTTTTGAAGTTAGAGCGAGAGAGATGGAGAGTACATTCTTAAACAAGCTTCCTATCATCTACTCAATTCACAATTTATTTTGAGGAATTGAACATTGAATTTCTGAGCATTTTTGAGGTGGAGACGGCGTTGTGTGAACATGGATTTTCATGATTTCTCAAACCCATGGATTCCAAATACAAAGACTCTATATAGACCGACCAATTGTTTGAACCAAAAACATCGATTATCGTCCCCATCTATTTTCTTTGTCGTCTACATGGCATTAAAGGTTATGTCTGCGTCTTGTAACTCAAACAATAGGATCAAAAAATAATCATTATTGAAGTACTTCATGTTTTTCGCTATGCTCTATCGTATTTTGGTTTCTACACTCTTGAGCTAGTTGGATCTTCACACGAAAGAGTCTCAAGGAGTGCACATAATCCTACAAAAACATTAGGTTTGAGGTTAGAGCGAGAGAGATGGAGAGTACATTCTTAAACAAGCTTCCTATCATCTAATCAATTCACAATTTATTTTGAGGAGTTGAACATTAAATTTCCGTGCATTTTTTAGGTGGAGAAGGGGTTGTGTAAACATGGATTTTCATGATTTCTCAAACCTATGGATTCCAAATACAAAGACTTTATATAGAGCAGTCCAATTGTTTGAACCAAAAACATCGATTATCGTCCCCATCAATTTTCTTTGTCGTCTTCGTGGTATTACAGTTGATGTCCGCGTCTTGTATCTCAAACAACAGGATCAAAAAATAAATCATTATTCAAGTACTTCATGTTTTTCGTTATGCTCTATCGTATTTTGGTTTCTACACTCTTGAGCTAGTTGGATCTTCACATGAAAGAGTCTCAGGGAGTGTACATAATCCTACAAAAACACTAGTTTTGAGTTTAGAGAGAGAGAGATGGAGAGTACATTCTTAAACAAGCTTCCTATCATCTAATCAATTCACAATTTATTTTGAGGAGTTGAACATTGAATTTCTGTGCGCTTTGAGGTGGAGAAGGCGTTGTATAAACATGGATTTTCATGATTTCTCAAACCTATGGATTCCAAATACAAAGACTTTATATAGAGCGATCCAATTGTTTGAACCAAAAACATTGATTATCGTCCCCATCTATTTTCTTTGTCGTCTACATGGTATTAAAGTTGATGTCCGCGTCTTGTAACTCAAACAATAGGATAAAAAAATAATCATTATTCAAGTACTTCATGTTTTTCGTTATGCTCTATCGTATTTTGGTTTCTACACTCTTGAGCTAGTTGGATCTTCACACGAAAGAGTCTCAAGGAGTGCACATAATCCTACAAAAATACTAGGTTTGAGGTTAGAGCGAGAGAGATGGAGAGTACATTCTTAAACAAGCTTCCTATCATCTAATCAATTCACAATTTATTTTGAGGAGTTGAACATTGAATTTACGAGCGTTTTGAGGTGGAGAAGGCGTTGTGTAAACATGGATTTTCATGATTTCTCAAACCTCATGGATTCCAAATACAAAGACTTTATATAGACCAGTCCAATTGTTTGAACCAAAAACTTCGATTATCGTCCCAATCTATTTTCTTTGTCATCTTCATGGTATTAAAGTTGATGTCCGCGTCTTGTATCTCAAACAATAGGATCAAAAAATAATCATTATTCAAGTACTTCATGTTTTTCGTTATGATCTTTCGTATTTTGGTTTCTACAATCTTGAGCTAGCTGGATCTTCACACGAAAGAGTCTCAGGGAGTGCATAGAATCCTACAAAACACTAGGTTTGAGGTTAGAGCGAGAGAGATGGAGAGTACATTCTTATAAAACCTTGCTATCATCTAATCAATTCACAATTTATTTTAAGGAGTTGAACATTGAATTTCCGAGCAGTTTTGAGGTGGAGACGGCGTTGTGTAAACATGAATTTTCATGATTTCTCAAACCCATAGATTCCAAATAAAAAGACTCTATATAGACCAGTCCAATTATTTGAACCAAAAACATCGATTATCGTCCCCATCAATTTTCTTTGTCGTCTACATGGTATTACAGTTGATGTCCGCGTCTTGTATCTCAAAAAACAGGATCAAAAAATTAATCATTATTCAAGTACTTCATGTTTTTCGTTATGCTCTATCATATTTTGATTTCTACACTCTTGAGCTAGCTGAATCTTCACACGAAAGAGTCTCAAGGAGTGCACATAATCCTACAAAAACACTAGTTTTGAAGTTAGAGCGAGAGAGATGGAGAGTACATTCTTAAACAAGCTTCCTATCATCTACTCAATTCACAATTTATTTTGAGGAATTGAACATTGAATTTCTGAGCATTTTTGAGGTGGAGACGGCGTTGTGTGAACATGGATTTTCATGATTTCTCAAACCCATGGATTCCAAATAAAAAGACTCTATATAGACCAGTCCAATTGTTTGAACCAAAAACATCGATTATCGTCCCCATCTATTTTCTTTGTCGTCTACATGGCATTAAAGGTTATGTCTGCGTCTTGTAACTCAAACAATAGGATCAAAAAATAATCATTATTGAAGTACTTCATGTTTTTCGCTATGCTCTATCGTATTTTGGTTTCTACACTCTTGAGCTAGCTGGATCTTCACACGAAAGAGTCTCAAGGAGTGCACATAATCCTACAAAAACATTAGTTTTGAGGTTAGAGCGAGAGAGATGGAGAGTACATTCTTAAACAAGCTCCCTATCATCTAATCAATTCACAATTTATTTTGAGGAGTTGAACATTAAATTTACGTGCATTTTTTAGGTGGAGAAGGGGTTGTGTAAACATGGATTTTCATGATTTCTCAAACCTATGGATTCCAAATACAAAGACTTTATATAGAAAAGTCCAATTGTTTGAACCAAAAACATCGATTATCGTCCCCATCAATTTTCTTTGTCGTCTTCGTGGTATTACAGTTGATGTCCGCGTCTTGTATCTCAAAAAACAGGATCAAAAAATTAATCATTATTCAAGTACTTCATGTTTTTCGTTATGCTCTATCGTATTTTGGTTTCTACACTCTTGAGCTAGTTGGGATCTTCACATGAAAGAGTCTCAGGGAGTGTACATAATCCTACAAAAACACTAGTTTTGAGTTTAGAGAGAGAGAGATGGAGAGTACATTCTTATAAAACCTTGCTATCATCTAATCAATTCACAATTTATTTTAAGGAGTTGAACATTGAATTTCCGAGCAGTTTTGAGGTGGAGACGGCGTTGTGTAAACATGAATTTTCATGATTTCTCAAACCCATGGATTCCAAATAAAAAGACTCTATATAGACCAGTCCAATTATTTGAACCAAAAACATCGATTATCGTCCCCATCAATTTTCTTTGTCGTCTACATGGTATTACAGTTGATGTCCGCGTCTTGTATCTCAAAAAACAGGATCAAAAAATTAATCATTATTCAAGTACTTCATGTTTTTCGTTATGCTCTATCATATTTTGATTTCTACACTCTTGAGCTAGCTGAATCTTCACATGAAAGAGTCTCAAGGAGTGCACATAATCCTACAAAAACACTAGTTTTGAAGTTAGAGCGAGAGAGATGGAGAGTACATTCTTAAACAAGCTTCCTATCATCTACTCAATTCACAATTTATTTTGAGGAATTGAACATTGAATTTCTGAGCATTTTTGAGGTGGAGACGGCATTGTGTGAACATGGATTTTCATGATTTCTCAAACCCATGGATTCCAAATAAAAAGACTCTATATAGACCAGATCCAATTGTTTGAACCAAAAACATCGATTATCGTCCCCATCTATTTTCTTTGTCGTCTACATGGCATTAAAGGTTATGTCTGCGTCTTGTAACTCAAACAATAGGATCAAAAAATAATCATTATTGAAGTACTTCATGTTTTTCGCTATGCTCTATCGTATTTTGGTTTCTACACTCTTGAGCTAGTTGGATCTTCACACGAAAGAGTCTCAAGGAGTGCACATAATCCTACAAAAACATTAGTTTTGAGGTTAGAGCGAGAGAGATGGAGAGTACATTCTTAAACAAGCTCCCTATCATCTAATCAATTCACAATTTATTTTGAGGAGTTGAACATTAAATTTTTCGTGCATTTTTTAGGTGGAGAAGGGGTTGTGTAAACATGGATTTTCATGATTTCTCAAACCTATGGATTCCAAATACAAAGACTTTATATAGAGCAGTCCAATTGTTTGAACCAAAAACATCGATTATCGTCCCCATCAATTTTCTTTGTCGTCTTCGTGGTATTACAGTTGATGTCCGCGTCTTGTATCTCAAAAAAACGGGATCAAAAAATTAATCATTATTCAAGTACTTCATGTTTTTCGTTATGCTCTATCGTATTTTGGTTTCTACACTCTTGAGCTAGTGGATCTTCACATGAAAGAGTCTCGGGGAGTGTACATAATCCTACAAAAACACTAGTTTTGAGTTTAGAGCGAGAGAGATGGAGAGTACATTCTTAAACAAGCTTCCTATCATCTAATCAATTCACAATTTATTTTGAGGAGTTGAACATTGAATTTCCGAGCCGCTTTTGAGGTGGAGAAGACGTTGTGTAAACATGGATTTTCATGATTTCTCAAACCTATGGATTCCAAATACAAAGACTTTATATAGAGCAATCCAATTGTTTGAACTAAAAACATTGATTATCGTCCCCATCTATTTTCTTTGTCGTCTTCTTCGTGGTATTAAAGTTGATGTCCGCGTCTTGTATCTCAAACAATAGAATAAAAAATCATCATTATTCAAGTACTTCGTCTTTTTCGTTATGCTCTATCGTATTTTGGGTTCTACAATCTTGAGCTAGCTGGATCTTCACACGAAAGAGTCTCAGGGAGTGCACAGAATACTACAAAACACTAGGTTTGAGGTTAGTGCGAGAGAGATGGAGAGTACATTCTTAAACAATATTGCTATCATCTAATCAATTCACAATTTATTTTAAGGAGTTGAACATTGAATTTCTGTGCAGTTTTGAGGTGGAGAAGGCGTTGTGTAAACATGGATTTTCATGATTTCTCAAACCTATGGATTCCAAATACAAAGACTTTATATAGAGCAGTCCAATTGTTTGAACCAAAAACATTGATTATCGTCTCCATCTATTTTCTTTGTCGTCTACATGGTATTAAAGTTGATGTCCGCGTCTTGTAACTCAAACAATAGCATCAAAAAATAATCATTATTCAAGTACTTCATGTTTTCCGTTATGCTCTATCGTATTTTGGTTTCTACACTCTTGAGCTAGTTGGATCTTCACACGAAAGAGTCTCAAGGAGTGCACATAATCCTACAAAAATACTAGGTTTGAGGTTAGAGCAAGAGAGATGGAGAGTACATTATTAAACAAGCTTCCTATCATCTAAGAAATTCACAATTTATTTTGAGGAGTTGAACATTCAATTTCTAAGCAGTATTGAGGTGGAGAATGCGTTGTGTAAACATGGATTTTCATGATTTCTCAAACCTATGGATTCCAAATACAAAGACTCTATATAGACCAGTCCAATTGTTTGAACCAAAAACTTCGATTATCGTCCCAATCTATTTTCTTTATCTTCTTCATGGTATTAAAGTTGATGTCCGCGTCTTGTATCTCAAACAATAGGATCAAACAATAATCATTATTCAAGTACTTCGTGTTTTTCGTTACGCTCTATCGTATTTTGGTTTCTACACTCTCTAGCTAGCTGGATCTTCACACGAAAGAGTCGCAGGGAGTGTACATAATCCTACAAAAACACTAGTTTTGAGGTTAGAGCGAGAGAGATGGAGAGTACATTCTTAAACTTGCTTCCTATCATCTAATGAATTCATAATTTATTTTGAGGAGTTGAACATTGAATTTCTGTGCAGGTTTTAAGGTGGAGAAGGCGTTGTGTAAACATGGATTTTCATGATTTCTCAAACCTATAGATTCCAAATAGAAAGACTTTATATAGAGCAGTCCAATTGTTTGAACCAAAAACATTGATTATCGTCCCCATCTATTTTCTTTGTCGTCTTCGTGGTATTAAAGTTGATGTCCGCGTCTTGTATCTCAAACAATAGGATAAAAAAATCATCATTATTCAAGTACTTCGTGTTTTTCGTTAAGCGGTATCGTATTTTGGTTTCTACAATCTTGAGCTAGTTGGATCTTCACACGAAAGAGTCGCGGAGTGTACATAATCCTACAAAAACACTAGTTTTGAGGTTAGAGCGAGAGAGATGGAGAGTACATTCTTAAACTTGCTTCCTATCATCTAATGAATTCATAATTTATTTTGAGGAGTTGAACATTGAATTTCTGTGCAGTTTTAAGGTGGAGAAGGCGTTGCGTAAACATGGATTTTCATGATTTCTCAAACCTATGGATTCCAAATAGAAAGACTTTATATAGAGCAGTCCAATTGTTTGAACCAAAAACATTGATTATCGTCCCCATCTATTTTCTTTGTCGTCTTCGTGGTATTAAAGTTGATGTCCGCGTCTTGTATCTCAAACAATAGGATAAAAAAATCATCATTATTCAAGTACTTCGTCTTTTTCGTTAAGCGGTATCGTATTTTGGTTTCTACAATCTTGAGCTAGCTGGATCTTCACACGAAAGAGTCGCAGGGAGTGTACATAATCCTACAAAAACACTAGTTTTGAGGTTAGAGCGAGAGAGATGGAGAGTACATTCTTAAACTTGCTTCCTATCATCTAATGAATTCATAATTTATTTTGAGGAGTTGAACATTGAATTTCTGTGCAGTTTTAAGGTGGAGAAGGCGTTGTGTAAACATGGATTTTCATGATTTCTCAAACCTATGGATTCCAAATAGAAAGACTTTATATAGAGCAGTCCAATTGTTTGAACCAAAAACATTGATTATCGTCCCCATCTATTTTCTTTGTCGTCTTCGTGGTATTAAATTTGATGTTCGCGTCTTGTATCTCAAACAATAGGATAAAAAAATCATTATTATTCAAGTACTTCGTTTTTTCGTTATGCTCTATCGTATTTTAGTTTCTACAATCTTGAGCTAGCTGGATCTTCACCCGATAGAGTCTCAGGGAGTGCACAGAATCCTACAAAACATTAGGTTTGAGGTTAGTGCGAGAGAGATGGAGAGTACATTATTAAACAAGCTTCCTATCATCTAAGCAATTCACAATTTATTTTGAGGAGTTGAACATTTAATTTCTGAGCAGCTTTGAGGTGAAGAATGCGTTGTGTAAAGATGGATTTTCATGATTTCTCAAACCTATGGATTCCAAATACAAAGACTCTATATGACAGCTTCAATTATTTGAACCAAAAACTTTGAATATCGTCCCAATCTATTTTCTTTATCATCTTCATCGTATTAAAGTTGATGTCCGTGACTTGTATCTCAAACAATAGGACCAAAAAATAATCATTATTCAAGTACTTTGTGATTTTCGTTATGCTCTATCGTATTTTGGTTTCTACACTCTTGAGCTAGCTGGATCTTCACACGAAAGAGTCTCAGGGAGTGTACATAATCCTACAAAAACACTAGTTTTGAGATTAGAGCAAGAGAGATGGATAGTACATTCTTAAACAAGCTTGCTATCATCTAATCAATTCACAATTTATTTTAAGAAGGAGTTGAACATTGAATTTCTCGTGCTTGAGGTGGAGACGTTGTGTAAACATGGATTTTCATGATTTCCCAAACCAATGGATTCCAAATACAAAGACTCTATATAGACCAGTCCAATTATTTGAACCAAAAACTTTGATTATTGTCCCCATCTATTTTCTTTGTCGTCTACATGGTATTAAAGTTGATGTCTACGTCTTGTAACTCAAACAATAGCATCAAAAAATAATCATTATTCAAGTACTTCATGTTTTTCGTTATGCTCTATCGTATTTTGGTTTCTACACTCTTGAGCTAGTGGATCTTCACACGAAAGAGTCTCAAGGAGTGCACATAATCCTACAAAAACACTAGGTTTGAGGTTAGAGCAAGAGAGATGGAGAGTACATTCTTAAACAAGCTTCCTATCATCTAATCAATTCACAATTTATTTTGAGGAGTTGAACATTGAATTTCGAGCAGTTTTGAGGTGGAGAATGCGTTGTGTAAACATGGATTTTCATGATTTCTCAAACCTATGGATTCCAAATACAAAGACTCTATATAGACCGATCCAATTGTTTGAACCAAAAACTTTGATTATCGTCCCCATCTATTTTCTTTGTCGTCTTCATGGTATTAAAGTTGATGTCCGCGTCTTGTATCTCAAACAATAGGATCAAAAAATAATCATTATTCAAGTACTTCGTGTTTTTCGTTATGCTCTATCGTATTTTGGTTTCTACACTCTTGAGCTAGTTGGATCTTCACACGAAAGAGTCTCAAGGAGTGCACATAATCCTACAAAAACACTAGGTTTGAGGTTAGAGCGAGAGAGATGGAGAGTACATTCTTAAACAAGCTTCCTATCATCTAATCAATTCACAATTTATTTTGAGGAGTTGAACATTGAATTTCGAGCAGTTTTGAGGTGGAGAATGCGTTGTGTAAACATGGATTTTCATGATTTCTCAAACCTATGGATTCCAAATACAAAGACTCTATATAGACCGATCCAATTGTTTGAACCAAAAACTTTGATTATCGTCCCAATCTATTTTCTTTGTCGTCTTCGTGGTATTAAAGTTGATGTCCGCGTCTTGTATCTCAAACAATAGGATCAAAAAATAATCATTATTCAAGTACTTTGTGTTTTTCGTTATGCTCTATCGTATTTTGGTTTCTACAATCTTGAGCTAGTTGGATCTTCACACGAAAGAGTCTCGGGGAGTGCACATAATCCTACAAAAACACTAGGTTTGAGGTTAGAGCAAGAGAGATGGATAGTACATTCTTAAACAAGCTTGCTATCATCTAATCAATTCACAATTTATTTTAAGGAGTTGAACATTGAATTTCAGTTTTGAGGTGGAGACGGTGTTGTGTAAACATGGATTTTCATGATTTCTCAAACCTATGGATTCCAAATACAAAGACTCTATATAGACCAGTCCAATTGTTTGAACCAAAAACTTTGATTATCGTCCCCATCTATTTTCTTTGTCGTCTTCATGGTATTAAAGTTGATGTCCGCGTCTTGTAACTCAAACAATAGGATCAAAAAATAATCATTATTCAAGTACTTCATGTTTTTCGTTATGCTCTATCGTATTTTGGTTTCTACACTCTTGAGCTAGTTGGATCTTCACACGAAAGAGTCTCAAGGAGTGCACATAATCCTACAAAAACACTAGGTTTGAGGTTAGAGCGAGAGAGATGGAGAGTACATTCTTAAACAAGCTTCCTATCATCTAATCAATTCACAATTTATTTTAAGGAGTTGAACATTGAATTTCGAGCGTTTTGAGGTGGAGAATGCGTTGTGTAAACATGGATTTTCATGATTTCTCAAACCTATGGATTCCAAATACAAAGACTCTATATAGACCGGTCCAATTGTTTGAACCAAAAACTTTGATTATCGTCCCCATCTATTTTCTTTGTCGTCTTCATGGTATTAAAGTTGATGTCCGCGTCTTGTATCTCAAACAATAGGATCAAAAAATAATCATTATTCAAGTACTTCATGTTTTTCGTTATGCTCTATCGTATTTTGGTTTCTACACTCTTGAGCTAGTTGGATCTTCACACGAAAGAGTCTCGGGGAGTGCACATAATCCTACAAAAACACTAGGTTTGAGGTTAGAGCGAGAGAGATGGAGAGTACATTCTTAAACAAGCTTCCTATCATCTAATCAATTCACAATTTATTTTGAGGAGTTGAACATTGAATTTCGAGCGGTTTTGAGGTGGAGAATGCGTTGTGTAAACATGGATTTTCATGATTTCTCAAACCTATGGATTCCAAATACAAAGACTCTATATAGACCGTCCAATTGTTTGAACCAAAAACTTTGATTATCGTCCCAATCTATTTTCATTATCATCTTCATGGTATTAAAGTTGATGTCCGTGACTTGTATCTCAAACAATAGGACCAAAAAATAATCATTATTCAAGTACTTTGTGTTTTTCGTTATGCTCTATCGTATTTTGGTTTCTACACTCTTGAGCTAGTTGGATCTTCACACGAAAGAGTCTCGGGGAGTGCACATAATCCTACAAAAACACTAGGTTTGAGGTTAGAGCGAGAGAGATGGAGAGTACATTCTTAAACAAGCTTCCTATCATCTAATCAATTCACAATTTATTTTGAGGAGTTGAACATTGAATTTACGAGTTTTGAGGTGGAGAATGCGTTGTGTAAACATGGATTTTCATGATTTCTCAAACCTATGGATTCCAAATACAAAGACTCTATATAGACCGGTCCAATTGTTTGAACCAAAAACTTTGATTATCGTCCCCATCTATTTTCTTTATCGTCTTCATGGTATTAAAGTTGATGTCCGCGTCTTGTATCTCAAACAATAGGATCAAAAAATAATCATTATTCAAGTACTTCGTGTTTTTCGTTATGCTCTATCGTATTTTGGTTTCTACACTCTTGAGCTAGCTGGATCTTCACACGAAAGAGTCTCAGGGAGTGCACATAATCCTACAAAAATACTAGGTTTGAGGTTAGAGCAAGAGAGATGGAGAGTACATTCTTAAACAAGCTTCCTATCATCTAATCAATTCACAATTTATTTTGAGGAGTTGAACATTGAATTTCTGAGCAGTTTTGAGGTGGAGAAGGTGTTGTGTAAACATGGATTTTCATGATTTCTCAAACCTATGGATTCCAAATACAAAGACTCTATATAGACCGGTCCAATTGTTTGAACCAAAAACATTGATTATCGTCCCCATCTATTTTCTTTGTCGTCTTCATGGTATTAAAGTTGATGTCCACGTCTTGTATCTCAAACAATAGGATCAAAAAATAATCATTATTCAAGTACTTCGTGTTTTTCGTTATGCTCTATCGTATTTTGGTTTCTACACTCTTGAGCTAGTTGGATCTTCACACGAAAGAGTCTCAAGGAGTGCACATAATCCTACAAAAACACTAGGTTTGCGGTTAGTGCGAGAGAGATGGAGAGTACATTCTTAAACAAGCTTCCTATCATCTAATCAATTCACAATTTATTTTAAGGAGTTGAACATTGAATTTCTGAGCAGTTTTGAGGTGGAGACGGTGTTGTGTAAACATGGATTTTCATGATTTCTCAAACCAATGGATTCCAAATACAAAGACTCTATATAGACCAGTCCAATTATTTGAACCAAAAACTTTGATTATTGTCCCCATCTATTTTCTTTGTCGTCTACATGGTATTAAAGTTGATGTCCGCGTCTTGTAACTCAAACAATAGCATCAAAAAATAATCATTATTCAAGTACTTCATGTTTTCCGTTATGCTCTATCGTATTTTGGTTTCTACACTTTTGAGCTAGTTGGATCTTCACACGAAAGAGTCTCAAGGAGTGCATATAATCCTACAAAAATACTAGGTTTGAGGTTAGAGCAAGAGAGATGGAGAGTACATTCTTAAACGAGCTTCCTATCATCTAATCAATTCACAATTTATTTTGAGGAGTTGAACATTTAATTTCTGAGCAGTATTGAGGTGGAGAATGCGTTGTGTAAACATGGATTTTCATGATTTCTCAAACCTATGGATTCCAAATACAAAGACTCTATATAGACCAGTCCAATTGTTTGAACCAAAAACTTTGATTATCGTCCCAATCTATTTTCTTTATCATCTTCATGGTATTAAAGTTGATGTCCGCGTCTTGTATCTCAAACAATAGGATCAAACAATAATCATTATTCAAGTACTTCGTGTTTTTCGTTATGCTCTATCGTATTTTGGTTTCTACACTCTTGAGCTAGCTGGATCTTCACACGAAAGAGTCTCGGGGAATGCACATAATCCTACAAAAACACTAGGTTTGAGGTTAGAGCAAGAGAGATGGAGAGTACATTCTTAAACAAGCTTCCTATCATCTAATCAATTCACAATTTATTTTAAGGAGTTGAACATTGAATTTACGAGCGTTTTGAGGTGGAGAAGGTGTTGTGTAAACATGGATTTTCATGATTTCTCAAACCCATGGATTCCAAATACAAAGACTCTATATAGACCGGTCCAATTATTTGAACCAAAAAACTTTGATTATTGTCCCCATCTATTTTCTTTGTCATCTTCATGGTATTAAAGTTGATGTCAGAGTCTTGTAAATCAAACAATGGGATCAAAAAATAATCATTATTTAAGTACTTCGTGTTTTTCGTTTATGCTCTATCGTATTTTGGTTTTACCTACACTCTTGAGCTAGTTGGATCTTCACACGAAAGAGTCTCGGGAGTGCACATAATCCTACGAAAACACTAGGTTTGAGGTTAGAGCGAGAGAGATGGAGAGTACATTCTTAAACAAGCTTCCTATCATCTAATCAATTCACAATTTATTTTGAGGAGTTGAACATTAAATTTCCGAGCGCTTTGAGGTGGGAAGCGTTGTGTAAACATGGATTTTCGACGATTTCTCAAACCCATGGATTCCAAATAAAAAGACTATATATAGAACGTGGCAATTGAATTTGAACAAAAAGAAACATGATAGTCAAAATTATCAGTATCATCTTCATGGTATTAAAGTTGATGTCAGTTGTCTTGTATCTCAAACAATAGGATCAAAAAATAATCATTATTAAAGTAATTTTGGTGTTTTTCTTTGTTATGGCTGTTCCGGGATTTTCGTTTCTGCAATCTTAGCTAAGTCCCGATCTTCAACGAAAGGAGGCTCGGGAGAGCAGTATAATCCCACAAAAATACTAGGTTTGAGGTTGGGAGAGAGAGATGGAGAGATAATGTTAAGTAAGCCTTGCATCATCTAATCAATACAATTTATTTTAAGGAGGTGAAAGATTGAATTTCTAGAAAGTATTGGAGGTGGAGGAAGGCGTTGTGTAAACATGGATTTTCATGATTTCTCAAACCCATAGATTCCAAATACAAAGACTATATATAGACCGTCAGTAATTTGAACCAAAAACTTTGATTATCGTCCCCATCTATTTTCTTTATCATCTTCATGGTATTAAGGTTGGATGTCCGCGTCTTGTATCTCAAACAATAAGATCAAAAAATAATCATTATTCAAGTACTTTGTGTTTTTTCGTTATGCTCTATCGTATTTTGGTTTCTACACTCTTGAGCTAGTTGGATCTTCACACTGAAAGAGTCTCAGGGAGTGCACATAATCCTACAAAAACACTAGTTTTGAAGTTAGAGCGAGAGAGATGGAGAGTACATTCTTAAACAAGCTTCCTATCATCTAATCAATTCACAATTTATTTTGAGGAGTTGAACATTGAATTTCGAGCTTTGAGGTGGAGAAGGCGTTGTGTAAACATGAATTTTCATGATTTCTCAAACCTGTGGATTCCAAATAGAAAGACTTTATATAGACCAGTCCAATTGTTTGAACCAAAAACATTGATGTAAAATCACCATCTATTTTCTTTATCATCTTCATGGTATTAAAAAGTTGATGTACGCGTCTTGTATCTCAAAACAATATGATCAAACAAATCATCATTATTAAAGAGTACTTCGTGTCTTTGCGTTATACTGTATCGTGTTTTGGTTTCTACGATCTTGAGAGCCTGGGCGGATCTTCAGCTGAAGAAGTCTCCGGGGAGTGCAGATAATCCTGCAAAAACACTAGGTTTGAGGTTAGAGCGAGAGAGATGGAGAGTACAATTCTTAAAACTACCTTCAATAATCATCTAATGCAATTCAAATTTATTTTAGGGAGTTGAGCAATTGAATTTACGACCGGTGTGCCAGGTGGAGAAGGAGTTGTGTAAACATGGATTTTCATGATTGCTCAAACCTATGGATTCCCAAATACAAAAGGCTCTATATAGACCGGTCAATTGTTTGAACGAAAAACTTCGATTATAATACAAAATCTAATTTTTCCTTTATCATCTGCACTAGTATTAAAAGTTGATGTACGCGTCTTGTATCTCAAGCAATAGCATCGAAAAATAATCATTATTCAAATGCTTCATGTTTTAGATTATGCTCTACTTAGTATTTTGGTTTCTACACTCTTGAGCTATTTGGATCTTCACACGAATGAGAGTCTCGGGGGTGCACGTAATCTACAAAGCAACATAGGTTTTGAGGTTAAGAGCGAGAGAGATGGAGGGTACATTCTTGAACAAGCTTCACATCATCTAATCAATTCACAATTTATTTTGAGGAGTTGAACATTGAATTTAGAAGAAGTATTGAGGTGGAGAATGCGTTGTGTCAACCTGGATTTTCACGATTTCCTCAACCACCATGGATTCCAAGTCACAAAAGACTCTATAGACCAAATCGAGTTGTTTGAACCAAAAGCTTTGATTATCGTCCCAATCTATTTTCTTTATCATCTTCATGGCTATTAAAGTTGATGTCAGCGTCTTGTAACTCAAACAATAGGATCAAACAATAATCATTATTCAAGTACTTTGTGACTTTAGATTTATATGCTATAAATCTTTGGTTTCTGCTACACACTCTTGAAGCTAGTTGGATCTTCACACGAAAGAGTCTCGGGGAGGTGTACATAATCCTACAAAAGCACTAGGTTGAGGTTGAGAGTGAGAGAGATGGATAGTACAATTCTTAAACAAGCTTCCTATCCTCTAATCAATTAAAAATTTATTTTGAGGAGTTGAACATTGAATTTCGGCAGTTTTGAGATTGCGCGGAAGGTGATTATGTAAACATGGATTTTCATGATTTCTCAAGCCCATGGATTCCAAAATACAAAGACTACATATAGACAGGTCCAATTGTTTGAACAAAAACATTGATTATGATCCCCATCTATTTTCTTTGTCGTCTTCATGGTATTAAAGTTGATATACCGCGTCTTGTATCTCAAACAATAGGATCAAAAAATAATCATTATTCAAGTACCTCGTGTTTTTCGTTATGCTCTATCGTATTTTGGTTTATACAATCTTGAGCTGGGCGGATCTTCACACGCGAAAGAGTCTACCGGGGAGTGGCAGAATCCTGCAAAAACACTGGGTTTGGGGATTAGTCAGCGAGAGAGATGAGGGGTACATTCTTAAACAAGGTTCCTATCATCTAATCAATTCACGATTTATTTTAAGGAGTTGAACATATGAATTTAACGTGAAGTAGTTTTTGAGGTGGAGAAGGATGTTGTGTAAACATGGATATTCATGATTTCTCAGACCCATGGATTCCAAGTACAAAGAGATACTGTATAGACAGTTCAAATTATTTGAACCAGAAGCTTTAATGAATTGAATATTATGTCTATTTTGTTTATCATCTCTGTATGGTATTAAAGTTGCAGTGTCCGCGTCTTGTAACTCGAAGCAGTAGGATCGAAAAATAATCATTATTGAAAGTACTTCGTGTTTTTCGTTATGCTCTATCGTATTTTGGTTTCTACACTCTTGAGCTAGTTGGATCTTCTCACGAAAGAGTCTCAGGGAGTGCACATAATCCTACAAAAATACTAGGTTTGAGGTTAGAGCAAGAGAGATGGAGAGTACATTCTTAAACAAGCTTCAATCATCTAATCAATTCACAATTTATTTTGAGGAGTTGAACATTCAATTTTCAGCGCTTGATGGAGAATGCGTTGTGTAAACATGGATTTTCATGATTTCTCAAACCTATGGATTCCAAATCCAAAGACTCTATATAGACTGGTCCAATTGTTTGAACCAAAAACTTTGATTATCGTCCCAATCTATTTTCTTTATCATCTTCATGGTATTAAAGTTGATGTCCGCGTCTTGTAACTCAAACAATAAGATCAAACAATAATCATTATTCAAGTACTTCGTGCTTTTCGTTATACTCTATCGTATTTTGGTTTCTACACTCTTGAGCTAGCTGGATCTTCACACGAAAAGTCTCGGGAGTGTACATAATCCTACAAAAACACTAGGTTTCGAGGTTAGAACGAGAGAGATGGATAGTACATTCGTAAACAAGCTTGCTATCATCTAATCAATTCACAATTTATTTTGAGGAGTTGAACATTGAATTCCTACGATTTTGAGGTGCGAAGACGTTGTGTAAACATGGATTTTCATGATTTCTCAAACATATGGATTCCAAATACAAAAACTCTATATAAAGCAGTCAATTGTTTGAACCAAAAAAATTGATCATCGTCCACATCTATTTTTCTTTATCGTCTTTGTAGTATTAAAGTTGATGTCAGCATCTTGTATCTCAAAACAATAGGCTCAAACAAATCATCATTATTCAAATACTTCGTGTTTTGCGTTATGCTCCCTCGTATTTTGGTTTCTACACAATCTTGAGCTAAATTTGGATCTTCACACGAAAGAGTCTCGAAGTGCAATAATCCTACAAAAACACTAGGTTTTGAGGTTAGAGCGAGAAAGGTGGAAATGCATTCTAGAAGCAAGCTTCAACTATCATCTAATCAATTCACAATTTATTTTGAGGAGTTGAACATTGAATTTACGAGCACAGAGTTTTTGAGGGGGAGACGGCGTTGTGTAAACATGGATTTTCATGATTTTTCTCAAACCCATGGATTCCAAATACAAAGACTCTATGCATAGACCGGTCAATCGTTTGAACCAAAAACTTTGATTATCGTCCCAATCTATTTTGTTTATCATCTCTCATGGTATTAAAGTTGATGTCAGCGTCCTTTGCTATCTTTCCTGACAATAGCATCAAACAATAATCATTATTCAAGTACTTCATGTTTTTCGTTACTTCTTTCCCATCATATTTTGGTTTCTACACTCATGAGCTAGTTTGGATCTATTTCACAGCGAAAGAGTCTCGGGGAGTGATACATAATCCTACAAAAACACTAGGTTTGAGGTTAGACGAGAGAGATGGAGAGTACATTCTTAAACAAGCTTCCTAATCATCTAATCAATTCACAAAATTTATTTTGAGGAGTTGAACATTTAATTTTGCGAACGGTATTGAGGTGGAGAATGCGTTGTATAAACATGGATTTTCATGATTTCTCAAACCTATGGATTCCAAATACAAAGACTTTATATAAACCGGTCAAATTGTTTGAACCAAAAACATTGATAATCGTCCCAATCTATTTTCTTTATCATCTTCGTGGTATTAAAGTTGATGTCCGCGTCTTGTATCTCAAACAATAGGATCAAAAAATAATCATTATTCAAGTACTTTGTGTTTTTAGTTATGCTCTATCGTATTTTGGTTTCTACACTCTTGAGCTAGGCGGATCTTCACACGAAAGAGTCTCGAGGAGTGTACATAATCCTACAAAAACACTAGGTTTGAGGTTAGAAGCGAGAGAGATGGATAGTACATTCTTAAACAAGCTTCCTATCATCTAATCAATTCAAAATTTATTTTGAGGAGTTGAACATTGAATTTCGAGCGAGTTTTGAGGTGGAGAGGGCGTTGTGTAAACATGGATTTTCATGATTTCTCAAACCCATGGATTCCAAATACAAAGACTCTATATAAACCAGTGGGCCAATTGTTTGAACCCAAAACATTGATTATCGTCCAAATCTATTTTCTTTGTCGTCTTCGTGGTATTAAAGTTGATGTCCGCGTCTTGTATCTCAAACAATGGGATCAAAAAATAATCATTATTCAAGTACTTCATGTTTTTCGTTATGCTCTATCGTATTTTGGTTTCTACACTCTTGAGCTATTTGGATCTTCACACGAAGGAGTCTCTGAGGAGTGCATATAATCCTACAAAAATACTAGGTTTGAGGTTAGTGCAAGAGAGATGGAGAGTACATTCTTAAACAAGCTTCCTATCGTCTAATCAATTCACAATTTATTTTGAGGAGTTGAACATTGAATTTCGAGCAGTTTAGGGGAGAATGCGTTGTGTAAACAGGGATTTTCATGATTTCTCAAACCTATGGATTCCAAATACAAAGACTACATATAGACAGGTCCAATTGTTTGAACCAAAAACTTTGATTATCGTCCCAATCTATTTTGTTTATCATCTTCATGGTATTAAAGTTGATGTCCGCGTCTTGTATCTCAAACAATAGGATCAAACAATAATCATTATTCAAGTACTTTGTGTTTTTCGTTATGCTCTATCATATTTTTGTTTCTACACTCTTCGAGCTAGTCGGATCTTCACACGAAAGAATATCTCAAAGTGTACATAATCCTACAAATACACTAGTTTTGAGGTTGGAGCGAGAGAAATGGATAGTACATTCTTAAACAAGCTTCCTATCATCTAATCAATTCAAAATTTATTTTGAGGAGTTGAACATTGAATTTCGAGCGAGTTTGAGGTGGAGTAGGCGTTGTGTAAACGTGGATTTTCATGATTTCTCAAACCTATGGATTCCAAATACAAAGACTCTATATAGACCGGTCTAATTGTTTGAACCAAAAACATTGATCATCGTCCCCATCTATTTTCTTTGTCGTCTTCCATGGTATTAAAGTTGATGTCCGCGTCTTGTATCTCAAACAATAGGATCAAAAAATAATCATTATTCAAGTACTTCATGTTTTTCGTTATGCTCTATCGTATTTTGGTTTCTACACTCTTGAACTAGTTGGATCTTCACACGAAAGAGTCTCGGGAGTGCACATAATCCTACAAAAAAACTAGGTTTGAGGTTAGAGCGAGAGATGGAGAGTACATTCTTAAACAAGCTTACTATCATCTAATCAATTCACAGTTTATTTTGAGGAGTTGAACATTGAATTTCGAGCAGGTTTGAGGTGGAGAATGCGTTGTGTAAACATGGATTTTCATGATTTCTCAAACCTATGGATTCCAAATACAAAGACTCTATATAAACCGGTCCAATTGTTTGAACCAAAAACATCGATTATCGTCCCAATCTATTTTCTTTATCATCTCTCATGGTATTAAAGTTGATGTACGCGTCTTGTAACTCAAACAATAGGATCAAACAATAATCATTATTCAAGTACTTTGTGTTTTTCGTTATGCTCTATCATATTTTGGTTTCTACACTCTTGAGCTAGTTGGATCTTCACACGAAAGAGTCTCAGGGAGTGTACATAATCCTACAAAAACACTAGTTTTGAGGTTAGAGCGAGAGAGATGGATAGTACATTCTTAAACAAGCTTCCTATCATCTAATCAATTCAAAATTTATTTTGAGGAGTTGAACATTGAATTTCTGAGCAGTTTTGAGATGGAGAAGGCGTTGTGTAAACATGGATTTTCATGATTTCTCAAACCTATGGATTCCAAATACAAAGACTCTATATAGAGCGTCCAATTGTTTGAACCAAAAACATTGATTATCGTCCAAATCTATTTTCTTTGTCATCTTGATGGTATTAAAGTTGATGTCAGAATCTTGTATCTCAAACAATAGGATCGAAAAATAATCATTATTCAAGTACTTCGTGTTTTTCGTTATGCTCTATCGTATTTTGGTTTCTACACTCTTGAGATGGCTGGATCTTCACACGAAAGAGTCTCGAGGAGTGCACATAATCCCTACAAAATCACTAGGTTTGAGGTTAGAGCAAGAGAGATGGAGAGTACATTCTTAAACAAGCTTCCAATCATCTAATCAATTCAGAATTTATTTTGAGGAGTTGAACATTGAATTCCGAGCAGGTTTGAGGTGGAGAAGGCGTTGTGTAAACATGGATTTTCATGATTTCTCAAACCTATGGATTCCAAATACAAAGACTTTATATAGACCGATCTAATTGTTTGAACCAAAAACTTCGATTATCGTCAGCATCTATTTTCTTTATCATCTTCATGGTATTAAAGTTGATGTCAGCGTCTTGTATCTCAAACAATAGGATCAAACAATAATCATTATTCAAGTACTTTGTGTTTTTCGTTATGCTCTATCGTATTTTTGTTTCTTGACTCTTGAGCTATTGGATCTTCACACGCATGAGTCTCGGGAGTGTACATAATCCTACAAAAACACTAGGTTTGAGGTTAGAGCGAGAGAGATGGAGAGTACATTCTTAAACAAGTTCCTATCATCTAATCAATTCACAATTTATTTTGAGGAGTAGAACATTGAATTTCTACAGCTTTGAGGTGGAGAAGGCGTGTGTAAACATGGATTTTCATGATTTCTCAAACCTATGGATTCCAAATACAAAGACTCTATCCTATCCAATTGTTTGAACTAAAAACTTCGCATTATCGTCCCAATCTATTTTCTTTATCATCTTCATGGTATTAAAGTTGATGTCCGCGTCTTGTATCTCAAACAATAGGATCAAAAAATAATCATTATTCAAGTACTTCGTGTTTTTCGTTATGCTCTATCGTATTTTGGTTTCTACACTCTTGAGCTAGCTGGATCTTCACACGAAAGAGTCTCGTGGATTTACGAATCCTACAAAACACTAGGTTTGAGGTTAGAGCGAGAGAGATGGAGAGTACATTCTTAAAAAAGCTTGCTATCATTTAATCAATTCACAATTTATTTTAAGGAGTTGAACATTGAATTTCGAGCTTTGAGGTGGAGACGGAGTTGTGTAAACATGGATTTTCATGATTTCTCAAACCCATGGATTCCAAATACAAAGACTCCATATAGACTCAATCCAATTGTTTGAACAAAAAACTTCGATTACCGTCCCCATCTATTTTCGTCGTCTACATGGTATTAAAGTTGATGTCCGCGTCTTGTAACTCAAACAATAGCATAAAAATAATCATTATTCAAGTACTTCATGTTTTTCGTTATGCTCTATCGTATTTTGGTTTCTACACTCTTGAGCTAGTTGGATCTTCACACGAAAGAGTCTCAAGGAGTGCACATAATCCTACAAAAATACTAGGTTTGAGGTTAGAGCGAGAGAGATGGAGAGTACATTCTTAAACAAGCTTCCTATCATCTAATCAATTCACAATTTATTTTGAGGAGTTGAACATTGAATTTCCGAGCGCTTTGAGGGGGAGAATGCGTTGTGTAAACATGGATTTTCATGATTTCTCAAACCTATGGATTCCAAATACAAAGACTCTATATAGACTGATCCAATTGTTTGAACCAAAAACTTTCGATTATCGTCCCAATCTATTTTGTTTATCATCTTCATGGTATTAAAGTTGATGTCCATGTCTTTTATCTCAAAAAATAGGATCAAAAAATAATCATTATTCAAGTACCTTTGTGTTTTTCGTTATGCTCTATCATATTTTGGTTTCTTCACTCTTGAGCTAGCTGGATCTTCACACGAAAGAGTCTCAGGGAGTGTACATAATCCTAAAAAAAACACTAGGTTTGAGGTTTGAGCGAGAGAGATGGAGAGTACATTCTTAAACAAGCTTCCTATCATCTAATCAATTCACAATTTATTTTGAGGAGTTGAATATTGAAATTAACCTTCATGGTATTAAAGTTGATGTTGTGTCTTGTATCTCAAACAATAGGATCAAAAAATCATCATTATTCAAATATTCTGTCTTTTTCGTTATCTTTATGCATATTTTATTTCTACAATCTTGAGATAGTCGTGGATCTTCACACGAAAGAGTCTCGGGGAGTGTACGAAATCCTACAAATACACTAGGTTTGAGGTTAGAGCAAAAGAAATAAATAGTACATTCTTAAAAAACAACATACTATCATCTAATCAATTCACAATTTATTATAAGGAGTTGAACATTGAATTTACACGGCCGGTTTTTGAGGTGGAGATGGAGTTGTGTAAACATGATTTTCATGATTTCTCAAACCCATGGATTCCAAATACAAAGACTCTATATAGACCGGTCCAATTGTTTGAACCAAAAACATCGATTATCGTCCCCATCTATTTTCTTTGTCGTCTGCGTAGTATTAAAGTTGATGTCAGCGTCTTGTAACTCAAACAATAGATCAGAAAATAATCATTATTCAAGTACTTCTATGTTTTTCGTTATGCTCTATCGTATTTTGTTTCTACACTCTTGAGCTAGGCGTTTGGATCTTCACACGGAAGAGTCTCGGAGTGCACATAATCCGTACAAAAACATAGGTTTGAGTGTAGAGCGAGAGAGATGGAGAGTACATTCTTAAACAAGCTTCCTATCATCTATTCAATTCTCAATTTATTTTGAAGAGTTGAACATTGAATTTACGAAGCAGTTTTGAGGTGGAGAAGGCGTTGTGAAAACATGGATTTTCATGATTTCTCAAACCCATGGATTCCAAATACAAAGGACTCTATATAGAGCCAGTGCAATTGTTTGAACCAAAACATCGATTATCGTCCCAATCTATTTTCTTTGTCGTCTTCGTGGTATTAAAGTTGATGTCCGCGTCTTGTATCTCAAACAATAGGATCAAAAAATAATCATTATTCAAGTACTTCGTGTTTTTCGTTATGCTTTATCGTATTTTGGTTTCTACACTCTTGAGCTAGTTGGATCTTCACACGAAAGAGTCTCAGGAGTGATACACGTAATCCCTACAAAAACACTAGTTTTGAGGTTAGAGCGAGAGAGATGGAGAGTACATTCTTAAACAAGCTTTCTTATCATCTAATCAATTCATCAAATTTATTTTGAGGAGTTGAACATTGAATTTCGAAACTGAGTTTGAGGTGGAGACGGTGTTGTGTAAACATGGATTTTCATGATTTCTCAAACCCATGGATTCCAAATACAAAAGACTGTATATAGACCGGTGTAATTGTTTGAACCAAAAACTTCGATTATCGTCCCCATCATTTTCTTTGTCGTCGTTCTACATGGTATTAAAGTTGATGTCCGCGTCTTGTATCTCAAACAATAGGATCAAAAAAAATTAATCATTATTTCAAGTACTTCGTGTTTTTCGTTATGCTCTATTCGTATTTTGGTTTCTACCTCTTGGACAGCTGTGATCTTCACACGAAAGAGTCTCGTGGAGTGTACATAATCCTACAAAAACACTAGTTTTGAGGTTAGAGCGAGAGAGATGGAGAGTACATTCTTAAACAAGCTTCCTATCATCTAATCAATTCACAATTTATTTTGAGGAGTTGAACATTGAATTTACGAGCGCTTTCGAGGTGGAGAAGGCGTTGTGTAAACATGGATTTTCATGATTTCTCAAACCTATGGATTCCAAATACAAAGACTTTATATAGACCAGTCCAATTGTTTGAACGAAAAACTTCGATTATCGTCCCAATCTATTTTCTTTATCATCTTCATGGTATTAAAGTTGATGTCCGCGTCTTGTATCTCAAACAATAGGATAAAAAAATAATCATTATTCAAGTACTTCGTGTTTTTCGTTATGCTCTATCGTATTTTGGTTTCTACACTCTTGAGCTAGTTGGATCTTCACACGAAAGAGTCTCAGGGAGTGACATAATCCTACAAAAAACTAGTTTGAGGTTAAGCGAGAGAGATGGAGAACATTCTTAAACAAACTTATATCATCTATCAATTCTTTCAAACAATAGGGATAAAAATAATCATTATCTACTTATGTTTTTCGTTATGCTCTATCGTATTTTGTTTCTACACTCTTGAGCTAGTGGATCTTCACACGAAAGAGTCTCAAGGAGTGTACATAATCCTACAAAAATACTAGGTTTGAGGTTAGAGCGAGAGAGATGGAGAGTACATTCTTAAACAAGCTTCCTATCATCTAATCAATTCACAATTTATTTTGAGGAGTTGAACATTGAATTTCGAGCAGTTTTGAGGTGGAGAATGCGTTGTGTAAACATGGATTTTCATGATTTCTCAAACCTATGGATTCCAAATACAAAGACTCTATATAGACCGGTCCAATTGTTTGAACCAAAAACTTCGATTATCGTCCCAATCTATTTTCTTTATCATCTTCATGGTATTAAAGTTGATGTTCGCGTCTTGTATCTCAAACAATAGGATCAAAAAATAATCATTATTCAAGTACTTCGTGTTTTTCGTTATGCTCTATCGTATTTTGGTTTCTACACTCTTGAGCTAGCTGGATCTTCACACGAAAGAGTCTCGGGAGTGCACATAATCCTACAAAAACACTAGGTTTGAGGTTAGAGCGAGAGAGATGGAGAGTACATTCTTAAACAAGCTTCCTATCATCTAATCAATTCACAATTTATTTTGAGGAGTTGAACATTGAATTTCGAGCGCTTTGAGGTGGAGAAGGCGTTGTGTAAACATGGATTTTCATGATTTCTCAAACCCATGGATTCCAAATACAAAGACTCTATATATACCAATTGTTTGAACCAAAAACTTCGATTATCGTCCCAATCTATTTTCTTTATCATCTTCATGGTATTAAAGTTGATGTCCGCGTCTTGTATCTCAAACAATAGGATCAAAAAATAATCATTATTCAAGTACTTCGTGTTTTTCGTTATGCTCTATCGTATTTTGGTTTCTACACTCTTGAGCTAGTTGGATCTTCACACGAAAGAGTCTCAGGGAGTGTACATAATCCTACAAAAACACTAGGTTTGAGGTTAGAGCGAGAAAGATGGACAGTACATTCTTAAACAAGCTTCCTATCATCTAATCAATTCACAACTTATTTTGAGGAGTTGAACATTGAATTTCTGAGCAGTTTTGAGGTGGAGAATGCGTTGTGTAAACATGGATTTTCATGATTTCTCAAACCCATGGATTCCAAATACAAAGACTCTATATAGACCGGTCCAATTGTTTGAACCAAAAACTTCGATTATCGTCCCAATCTATTTTCTTTGTCGTCTTCATGGTATTAAAGTTGATGTCCGCGTCTTGTATCTCAAACAATAGGATCAAAAAATAATCATTATTCAAGTACTTTGTGTTTTTCGTTATGCTCTATCGTATTTTGGTTTCTACACTCTTGAGCTAGTTGGATCTTCACACGAAAGAGTCTCGAGGAGTGTACATAATCCTACAAAAACACTAGTTTTGAGGTTAGAGCGAGAGAGATGGAGAGTACATTCTTAAACAAGCTTCCTATCATCTATTCAATTCACAATTTATTTTGAGGAGTTGAACATTGATTTTCTGTGCAGTTTTGAGGTGGAGAAGGCGTTGTGAAAACATAGATTTTCATGATTTCTCATACCTATGGATTCCAAATACACAGACTTTATATAGACCATCCAATTGTTTGAACCAAAAACTTCGATTATCGTCCCAATCTATTTTCTTTATCGTCTTCATGGTATTAAAGTTGATGTCCGCGTCTTGTATCTCAAAAAATAGGATCAAAAAATAATCATTATTCAAGTACTTTGTGTTTTTCGTTATGCTCTATCGTATTTTGGTTTCTACACTTCCTTCTTCCTCTTCTTCTCCCTTTTTTTCTTCTTCTTACTTCTTCTCTTTCTTCTTTTTTTTTCTTTTTCTATCTTTGGGGGGGTCTGGATTTTGATTTCTCATTTTGGATTCCTCGGCTTTTATGTATATTCATTGTTTGCTCTCGTTCCTCCCCTCTATTTTCTTTGTCGTCTTCTTCGATGTCGTTCTGTATCTCAAACAATAGGATAACAAAATCATCATTATTCAAGTACTTCGTCTTTTTCGTTATGCTCTATTGTATTTTGGTTTCTACAATCTTGAGCTAGCTGGATCTTCACACGAAAGAGTCTCAGGGAGTGTACATAATCCTACAAAAACACTAGTTTTGAGGTTAGAGCGAGAGAGATGGAGAGTACATTCTTAAACAAGCTTCCTATCATCTATTCAATTCACAATTTATTTTGAGGAGTTGAACATTGAATTTCTGTGCAGTTTTGAGGTGGAGAAGACGTTGTGTAAACATGGATTTTCATGATTTCTCAAACCTATGGATTCCAAATACAAAGACTTTATATAGACCAGTCCAATTGTTTGAACCGAAAACTTCGATTATCGTCCCAATCTATTTTCTTTATCATCTTCATGGTATTAAAGTTGATGTCCGCGTCTTGTATCTTAAACAATAGGATAAAAAAATAATCATTATTCAAGTACTTCGTGTTTTTCGTTATGCTCTATCGTATTTTGGTTACTACACTCTTGAGCTAGCTGGATCTTCACACGAAAGAGTCTCGGAGTGTACATAATCCTACAAAAACACTAGTTTTGAGGTTAGAGCGAGAGAGATGGAGAGTACATTCTTAAACAAGCTTCCTATCATCTATTCAATTCACAATTTATTTTGAGGAGTTGAACATTGAATTTCGTCCAGTTTTGAGGTGGAGAAGGCGTTGTGTAACCATGGATTTTCATGATTTCTCAAACCTATGGATTCCAAATACAAAGACTCTATATAGACCAGTCCAATTGTTTGAACTAAAAACATCGATTATCGTCCCAATCTATTTTCTTTATCATCTTCATGGTATTAAATTTGATGTTCGCGTCTCGTATCTCAAACAATAGGATAAATAAATAATCATTATTCAACTACTTCGTGTTTTTCGTTATGCTCTATCGTATTTTGGTTTCTACACTCTTGAGCTAGCTGGATCTTCACACGAAAGAGTCTCAAGGAGTGCACATAATCCTACAAAAATACTAGGTTTGAGGTTAGAGCGAGAGAGTGGAGAGTACATTCTTAAACAAGCTTCCTATCATCTAATCAATTCACAATTTATTTTGAGGAGTTGAACATTGAATTCTCGAGTGCTTTTGACGTGGAGAATGCGTTGTGTAAACATGGATTTTCATGATTTCTCAAACCTATGGATTCCAAATACAAAGACTCTATATGGACCGCCCAATTGTTTGAACCAAAAACATTCGATTATCGTCCTAATCTATTTTCTTTATCATCTTCATGGTATTAAAGTTGATGTCCGCGTCTTGTATCTCCAAACAATAGGATAACAAAATAATCATTATTCAAGTACTTCGTGTTTTTCGTTATGCTCTATCGTATTTTGGTTTCTACAATGTTGAGCTAGTCCGGATCTTCACACGAAAGAGTCTCGGGGAGTGTACATAATCCTACAAAAACACTAGGTTTGAGGTTAGAGCGAGAGAGATGGAGAGTACATTCTTAAACAAAGCTTCTTATCATATAATCAATTCACAATTTATTTTGAGAGTTGAACATTGAATTTCTCGAGCGCTTTTGAGGGGAGAAGACGTTGTGTAAACATGGATTTTCATGATTTCTCCAACCCTAGGATTCCAAATACAAAGACTTTATATGAACTGGCCCAATTGTTTGAACCGAAAACTTCGATTATCGTCCCAATCTATTTTCTTTATCATCTTCATGGTATTAAAGTTGATGTTCGCGTCTTGTATCTCAAACAATAGGATAAAAAAATAATCATTATTCAAGTACTTCGTGTTTTTCGTTATGCTCTATCGTATTTTGGTTTCTACACTCTTGAGAGCTTGGGGCTGATCTTCACACGAAAGAGTCGCCGTGGAGTGTACATAATCCTACAAAAACACTAGTTTTGAGGTTAGAGCGAGAGATGGAGAGTACATTCTTAAACAAGCTTCCTATCATCTATTCAATTCACAATTTATTTTGAGGAGTTGAACATTGAATTTCGATGCGCTTTTGAGGTGCAGAATGCGTTGTGTAAACATGGATTTTCATGATTTCTCAAACCTATGGATTCCAAATACAAAGACTCTATATAGACCAGTCCAATTGTTTGAACTAAAAACATCGATTATCGTCCCAATCTATTTTCTTTATCATCTTCACGGTATTAAATTTGATGTTCGCGTCTCGTATCTCAAACAATAGGATAAAAAAATAATCATTATTCAAGTACTTCGTGTTTTTCGTTATGCTCTATCGTATTTTGGTTTCTACACTCTTGAGCTAGCTGGATCTTCACACGAAAGAGTCTCGGAGTGCACATAATCCTACAAAAATACTAGGTTTGAGGTTAGAGCGAGAGAGATGGAGAGTACATTCTTAAACAAGCTTCCTATCATCTAATCAATTCACAATTTATTTTGAGGAGTTGAACATTGAATTTCGAGCAGCTTTGACGTGGAGAATGCGTTGTGTAAACATGGATTTTCATGATTTCTCAAACCTATGGATTCCAAATACAAAGACTCTATATAGACCGCCCAATTGTTTGAACCAAAAACTTCGATTATCGTCCTAATCTATTTTCTTTATCATCTTCATGGTATTAAAGTTGATGTCCGCGTCTTGTATCTCAAACAATAGGATCAAAAAATAATCATTATTCAAGTACTTCAAGTTTTTCGTTATGCTCTATCGTATTTTGGTTTCTACACACTTGAGCTAGTTGGATCTTCACACAAAAGAGTCTCAAGCAGTGCACATAATCCTACAAAAATACTAGGTTTGAGGTTAGAGCGAGAGAGATGGAGAGTACATTCTTAAACAAGCTTCCTATCATCTAATCAATTCACAATTTATTCTGAGGAGTTAAACATTGAATTTCTCATGCTTTTGAGGTGGAGAAGGCGTTGTGTAAACATGGATTTTCATGATTTCTCAAACCTATGGATTCCAAATACAAAGACTTTATATAGAGCAGTCCAATTGTTTGAACCAAAAACATCGATTATCGTCCCAATCTATTTTCTTTGTCGTCTTCGTGGTATTAAAGTTGATGTCCGCGTCTTGTATCTCAAACAATAGGATAACAAAATCATCATTATTCACGTACTTCGTCTTTTTCTTTATGCTCTATCGTATTTTCGTTTCTACAATCTTGAGCTAGCTGGATCTTCACACGAAAGTGTCTCAGGGAGTGCACACGAATCCTACAAAAACACTAGGTTTGAGGTTAGAGCGAAAGAGATGGAGAGTACATTCTTAAACAAGCTTGCTATCATCAAATCAATTCACAATTTATTTTTAAGGATTTGAACATTGAATTTCAGCGATTTTGAGGTGGAGACGTTGTGTAAACATGGATTTTCATGATTTCTCAAACCCATGGATTCCAAATACAAAGACTCTATATAGATCAGTCCAATTATTTGATCCAAAAACTTCTATTATCGTCCCCATCTATTTTCTTTGTCGTCTTCATAGTATTAAAGTTGATGTCCGTGTCTTGTATCTCAAACAATAAGATAAAAAAATAATCATTATTCAAGTACGTCGTGTTTTTCGTTATGGTCTATCATGTTTTGGTTTCTACAGTCTTGAGCTAGCTGGATCTTCACACGAAAGAGTCTCAAGGAGTGCACATAATCCTACAAAAATACTAGGTTTGAGGTTAGAGCGAGAGAGGTGGAGAGTACATTCTTAAACAAGCTTCCTATCATCTAATCAATTCACAATTTATTTTGAGGAGTTGAACATTGAATTTCTGAGCGCTTTGACGTGGAGAATGCGTTGTGTAAACATGGATTTTCATGATTTCTCAAACCTATGGATTCCAAATACAAAGACTCTATATAGACCTGTCCAATTGTTTGAACCAAAAACTTCGATTATCGTCCTAATCTATTTTCTTTATCATCTTCATGGTATTAAAGTTGATGTCCGCGTCTTGTATCTCAAACAATAGGATCAAAAAATAATCATTATTCAAGTACTTCGTGTTTTTCGTTATGCTCTATCGTATTTTGGTTTCTACAATGTTGAGCTAGTCGGATCTTCACACGAAAGAGTCTCAGGGAGTGCACAGAATCCTACAAAACACTAGGTTTGAGGTTAGAGCGCGAGAGATGGAGAGTACATTCTTAAAAAAGCTTGCTATCATATAATCAATTCACAATTTATTTTAATGAGTTAAACATTAAATTTCTGAGCAGTTTTGAGGTGGAGACGGCGTTGTGTAAACATGGATTTTCATGATTTCTCCAACCCATGGATTCAAAATACAAAGACTCCAGTCCAATTGTTTGAACCGAAAACTTCGATTATCGTCCCAATCTATTTTCTTTATCATCTTCATGGTATTAAAGTTGATGTCCGCGTCTTGTATCTCAAACAATAGGATAAAAAAATAATCATTATTCAAGTACTTCGTGTTTTTCGTTATGCTCTATCGTATTTTGGTTTCTACACTCTTGAGCTAGTCGGATCTTCACACGAAAGAGTCGCGTGGAGTGTACATAATCCTACAAAAACACTAGTTTTGAGGTTAGAGCGAGAGAGATGGAGAGTACATTCTTAAACAAGCTTCCTATCATCTATTCAATTCACAATTTATTTTGAGGAGTTGAACATTGAATTTCGAGCAGCTTTGAGGTGGAGAAGGCGTTGTGTAAACATGGATTTTCATGATTTCTCAAACCTATGGATTCCAAATACAAAGACTCTATATAGACCATCCAATTGTTTGAACTAAAAACATCGATTATCGTCCCAATCTATTTTCTTTATCATCTTCACGTGTATTAAATTTGATGTTCGCGTCTCGTATCTCAAACAATAGGATAAAAAAATAATCATTATTCAAGTACTTCGTGTTTTTCGTTATGCTCTATCGTATTTTGGTTTCTACACTCTTGAGCTAGCTGGATCTTCACACGAAAGAGTCTCAAGGAGTGCACATAATCCTACAAAAATACTAGGTTTGAGGTTAGAGCGAGAGAGGTGGAGAGTACATTCTTAAACAAGCTTCCTATCATCTAATCAATTCACAATTTATTTTGAGGAGTTGAACATTGAATTTCGAGCAGCTTTGACGTGGAGAATGCGTTGTGTAAACATGGATTTTCATGATTTCTCAAACCTATGGATTCCAAATACAAAGACTCTATATAGACTTGTCCAATTGTTTGAACCAAAAACTTCGATTATCGTCCTAATCTATTTTCTTTATCATCTTCATGGTATTAAAGTTGATGTCCGCGTCTTGTATCTCAAACAATAGGATCAAAAAATAATCATTATTCAAGTACTTCAAGTTTTTCGTTATGCTCTATCGTATTTTGGTTTCTACACACTTGAGCTAGTTGGATCTTCACACAAAAGAGTCTCGAAGTTGCACATAATCCTACAAAAATACTAGGTTTGAGGTTAGAGCGAGAGAGATGGAGAGTACATTCTTAAACAAGCTTCCTATCATCTAATCAATTCACAATTTATTCTGAGGAGTTAAACATTGAATTTCGCAAGCGGTTTTGAGGTGGAGAAGGCGTTGTGTAAACATGGATTTTCATGATTTCTCAAACCTATGGATTCCAAATACAAAGACTTTATATAGACCGGCCAATTGTTTGAACCAAAAACATCGATTATCGTCCCAATCTATTTTCTTTGTCGTCTTCGTGGTATTAAAGTTGATGTCCGCGTCTTGTATCTCAAACAATAGGATAAAAAATAATCATTATTCAAGTACTTCGTGTTTTTCTTTATGCTCTATCGTATTTTCGTTTCTACACTCTTGAGCTAGCTGGATCTTCACACGAAAGTGTCTCGAGGAGTGCACATAATCCTACAAAAACACTAGGTTTGAGGTTAGTGCGAGAGAGATGGAGAGTACATTCTTAAACAAGCTTGCTATCATCTAAATCAATTCACAATTTATTTTGAGGAGTTGAACATTGAATTTTCGAGCGTTTGAGGTGGAGAAGGCGTTGTGTAAACATGGATTTTCATGATTTCTCAAACCTATGGATTCCAAATACAAAGACTTTATATAGGTCAATTGTTTGAACCAAAAACATCGATTATCGTCCCAATCTATTTTCTTTGTCGTCTTCGTGGTATTAAAGTTGATGTCCGTGTCTTGTATCTCAAACAATAGGATAACAAAATCATCATTATTCAAGTACTTCGTGTTTTTCTTTATGCTCTATCGTATTTTCGTTTCTACAATCTTGAGCTAGCTGGATCTTCACACGAAAGTGTCTCAGGGAGTGCACAGAATCCTACAAAACACTAGGTTTGAGGTTAGTGCGAAAGAGATGGAGAGTACATTCTTAAACAAGCTTGCTATCATCAAATCAATTCACAATTTATTTTAAGGATTTGAACATTGAATTTCTGAGCAGTTTTGAGGTGGAGACGGAGTTGTGTAAACATGGATTTTCATGATTTCTCAAACCCATGGATTCCAAATACAAAGACTCTATATAGATCAGTCCAATTATTTGATCCAAAAACTTCTATTATCGTCCCCATCTATTTTCTTTGTCGTCTTCATAGTATTAAAGTTGATGTCCGTGTCTTGTATCTCAAACAATAAGATAAAAAAATAATCATTATTCAAGTACGTCGTGTTTTTCGTTATGGTCTATCATGTTTTGGTTTCTACAGTCTTGAGCTAGCTGGATCTTCACACGAAAGAGTCTCAGGGAGTGCACATAATCCTACTAAAAACTAGGTTTGAGGTTAGAGAGAAAGAGATGGACAGTACATTCTTAAAAAAGCTTGCTATCCTCTACTCAATTCACAATTTATTTTGAGGAGTTGAACATTGAATTTCTGAGCAGTTTTGAGGTGGAGAAGGCGTTGTCTAAACATGGATTTTCATGATTTCTCAAACCAATGGATTCCAAATACAAAGACTCTATATAGACCAGTCCAATTGTTTGAACTAAAAACTTCGATTATCGTCCCAATCTATTTTCTTTATCATCTTCATGGTATTAAAGTTGATGTTCGCGTCTCGTATGTCAAACAAAAGGATAAAAAAATAATCATTATTCCAGTATTTCGTGTTTTTCGTTATGCTCTATCTTATTTTGGTTTCTACACTCTTGAGCTAGCTGGATCTTCACACGAAAGAGTCTCAGGGAGTACACAGAATCCTACAAAACACAAGGTTTGAGGTTAGAGAGAAAGAGATGGACAGTACATTCTTAAACAACCTTGCTATCATCTAATCAATTCACAATTTATTTTAAGGAGTTGAACATTGAATTTCTGAGCAGTTTTAAGGTGGAGACGGTGTTTTGTAAACATGGATTTTCATAATTTCTCAAACCCATGGATTCCAAATACAAAGACTCTATATAGACCTGTCCAATTGTTTGAACCAAAAACTTCAATTATCGTCCTAATCTATTTTCTTTATCATCTTCATGGTATGAAAGTTGATGTCCGCATCTTGTATCTCAAACAATAGGATCAAAAAATAATCATTATTCAAGTACTTCGTGTTTTTCGTTATGCTCTATCGTATTTTGGTTTCTACAATCTTGAGCTAGTTGGATCTTCACACGAAAGAGTCTCAGGGAGTGCACATAATCCTACAAAACACTAGGTTTGAGGTTAGAGCGCGAGAGATGGAGAGTACATTCTTAAACAAGCTTGCTATCATATAATCAATTCACAATTTATTTTAAGGAGTTGAACATTGAATTTCTGAGCAGTTTTGAGGTGGAGACGGAGTTGTGTAAACATGGATTTTCATGATTTCTCAAACCTATGGATTCCAAATACAAAGACTCTATATAGACCAGTCCAATTGTTTGAACGGAATACTTTGATTATCGTCCTAATCTATTTTCTTTATCATCTTCATGGTATTAAAGTTTATGTCCGCGTCTTGTATCTCAAAGAATAGGATAAAAAAATAATCATTATTCAAGAACTTCGTGTTTTTCGTTATGCTCTATCGTATTTTGGTTTCTACAATCTTGAGCTAGCTGGATATTCACACGAAAGAGTCTCAGGGGAGTGTACATAATCCTACAAAAACACTAGTTTTGAGGTTAGAGCGAGAGAGATGGAGAGTACATTCTTAAACAAGCTTCCTATCATCTATTCAATTCACAATTTATTTTGAGGAGTTGAACATTGAATTTCTGTGCAGTTTTGAGGTGGAGAAGGCGTTGTGTAAACATGGATTTTCATGATTTCTCAAACCTATGGATTCCAAATACAAAGACTCTATATAGACCAGTCCAATTGTTTGAACCAAAAACATCGATTATCGTCCCCATCTATTTTCTTTATCATCTTCATTGTATTAAAGTTGATGTCCGCGTCTTGTATCTCAAACAATAGGATCAAAAAATAATCATTATTCAAGTACTTCATGTTTTTCGTTATGCTCTATCTTATTTTGGTTTCTACACTCTTGAGCTAGCTGGATCTTCACACGAAAGAGTCTCAAGGAGTGCACATAATCCTACAAAAATTCTAGGTTTGAGGTTAGAGCGAGAGAGGTGGAGAGTACATTCTTAAACAAGCTTAATATCATCTAATCAATTCACAATTTATTTTGAGGAGTTGAACATTGAATTTATGAGCAGTTTTGACGTGGAGAATGCGTTGTGTAAACATGGATTTTCATGATTTCTCAAACCTATAGATTCCGAATACAAAGACTCTATATAGACCTGTCCAATTGTTTGAACCAAAAACTTTGATTATCGTCCTAATCTATTTTCTTTATCATCTTCATGGTATGAAAGTTGATGTCCGTGTCTTGTATCTCAAAAAATAGGATCAAAAAATAATCATTATTCAAGTACTTCGTGTTTTTCGTTATGCTCTATCGTATTTTGGTTTCTACAATCTTGAGCTAGCTGGATCTTCACACGAAAGAGTCTCAGGGAGTGCACAGAATCCTACAAAACACTAGGTTTGAGGTTAGAGCGCGAGAGATGGAGAGTACATTCTTAAACAAGCTTGCTATCATATAATCAATTCACAATTTATTTTAAGGAGTTGAACATTGAATTTCTGAGCAGTTTTGAGGTGGAGACGGAGTTGTGTAAACATGGATTTTCATGATTTCTCAAACCCATGGATTCCAAATACAAAGACTCTATATAGACCAGTCCAATTATTTGAACAAAAAACTTCGATTACTGTCCCCATCTATTTTCTTTGTCGTCTACATGGTATTAAAGTTTATGTCCGCGTCTTGTAACTCAAACAATAGCATAAAAAAATAATCATTATTCAAGTACTTCATGTTTTTCGTTATGCTCTATCGTATTTTGGTTTCTACACTCTTGAGCTAGTTGGATCTTCACACGAAAGAGTCTCAAGGAGTGCACATAATCCTACAAAAATACTAGGTTTGAGGTTAGAGCGAGAGAGGTGGAGAGTACATTCTTAAACAAGCTTCCTATCATCTAATCAATTCACAATTTATTTTGTGGAGTTGAACATTGAATTTTTGAGCAGTTTTGACGTGGAGAATGCGTTGTGTAAACATGGATTTTCATGATTTCTCAAACCTATGGATTCCAAATACAAAGACTCTATATAGACCAGTCCAATTGTTTGAACCAAAAATTTCGATTATCGTCCCAATCTATTTTCTTTATCATCTTCATGGTATTAAAGTTGATGTCCGCGTCTTGTATCTCAAAAAATAGGATAAAAAATAATCATTATTCAAGTACTTCGTGTTTTTCGTTATGCTCTATCGTATTTTGGTTTCTACACTCTTGAGCTAGCTGGATCTTCACACGAAAGGGTCTCAAGGAGTGTACATAATCCTACAAAAACACTAGGTTTGAGGTTAGAGCGAGAGAGATGGAGAGTACATTCTTAAACAAGCTTGCTATAATCTAATCAATTCACAATTTATTTTGAGGAGTTGAATATTGAAATTCTTCATGGTATTAAAGTTGATGTGTGTGTCTTGTATCTCAAACAATAGGATCAAAAAATCATCATTATTCAAGTACTTCGTGTTTTTCGTTATGCTCTATCGTATTTTGCTTTCTACACTCTTGAGCTAGCTGGATCTTCCCACGAAACAGTCTCAGGGAGTGCACATAATCCTACAAAAACACTAGGTTTGAGGTTAGAGCGAGGGAGATGGAGAGTACATTCTTAAACAAGCTTGCTATCATCTAATCAATTCACAATTTATTTTGAGGAGTTGAACATTGAATTTCTGAGCAGTTTTGAGGTGGAGAAGGCATTGTGTAAACAAGGATTTTCAGTATTTCTCAAACCTATGGATTCAAAATACAAAGACTCTATATAGACCAGTCCAATTGTTTGAACCAAAAACTTCGATTATCGTCCCCATCTATTTTCTATATCATCTTCATGGTATTAAAGTTAATGTTCGCGTCTCGTATCTCAAACAATAGGATAAAAAAATAATCATTATTCAAGTACTTCGTGTTTTTCGTTATGCTCTATCGTATTTTGGTTTCTACACTCTTGAGCTACCTGGATCTTCACACGAAAGAGTCCCAGGGAGTGTACATAATCCTACAAAAACACTAGTTTTGAGGTTAGAGCGAGAGAGATAGAGAGTACATTCTTAAACAAGCTTCCTATCATCTATTCAATTCACAATTTATTTTGAGGAGTTGAACATTGAATTTCTGTGTAGTTTTGAGGTGGAGAAGGCGTTGTGTAAACATGGATTTTCATGATTTCTCAAACCTATGGATTCCAAATACAAAGACTCTATATAGACCAGTCCAATTGTTTGAACCAAAAACATCGATTATCGTCCCCATCTATTTTCTTTATCATCTTCATTGTATTAAAGTTGATGTCCGCGTCTTGTATCTCAAACAATAGGATCAAAAAATAATCATTATTCAAGTACTTCATGTTTTTCGTTATTCTATATCTTATTTTGGTTTCTACACTCTTGAGCTAGCTGAATCTTCACACGAAAGAGTCTCAGGGAGTGCACAGAATCCTACAAAACACAAGGTTTGAGGTTAGAGCGAAAGAGATAGAGAGTACATTCTTAAACAACCTTGCTATCATCTAATCAATTCACAATTTATTTTAAGGAGTTGAACATTGAATTTCGAGCAGCTTTTAAGGTGGAGACGGCGTTTTGTAAACATGGATTTTCATAATTTCTCAAACCCATGGATTCCATATACAAAGACTCTATATAGACCTGTCCAATTGTTTGAACCAAAAACTTCAATTATCGTCCTAATCTATTTTCCTTATCATCTTCATGGTATGAAAGTTGATGTCCGCATCTTGTATCTCAAACAATAGGATAAAAAAATAATCATTATTCAAGTACTTCGTGTTTTTCGTTATGCTCTATCGTATTTTGGTTTCTACAATCTTGAGCTAGCTGGATCTTCACACGAAAGAGTCTCAGGGAGTGCACAGAATCCTATAAAACACTAGGTTTGAGGTTAGAGCGCGAGAGATGGAGAGTACATTCTTAAACAAGCTTGCTATCATATAATCAATTCACAGTTTATTTTAAGGAGTTAAACATTAAATTTCTGAGCAGTTTTGAGGTGGAGACGGCGTTGTGTAAACATGGATTTTCATGATTTCTCAAACCCATGGATTCCAAATACAAAGACTCCAGTCCAATTGTTTGAACCAAAAACTTCGATTATCGTCCCAATCTATTTTCTTTATCATCTTCATGGTATTAAAGTTGATGTCCGTGTCTTGTATCTCAAAAAATAGGATTAAAAAATAATCATTATTCAAGTACTTCGTGTTTTTCGTTATGCTCTATCGTATTTTGGTTTCTACACTCTTGAGCTAGTTGGATCTTCACACGAAAGAGTCTCAAGGAGTGCACATAATCCTACAAAAATACTAGGTTTGAGGTTAGAGCGAGAGAGGCGGAGAGTACATTCTTAAACAAGCTTCCTATCATCTAATCAATTCACAATTTATTTTGAGGAGTTGAACATTGAATTTCTGAGCAGTTTTGCGGTGGAGAATGCGTTGTGTAAACATGGATTTTCATGATTTCTCAAACCTATGGATTCCAAATACAAAGATTCTATATAGACCAATCCAATTGTTTGAACCAAAAACTTCGATTATCGTCCCAATCTATTTTCTTTATCATCTTCATGGTATTAAAGTTGATGTCCGCGTCTTGTATCTCAAACAATAGGATCAAAAAATAATCATTATTCAAGTAGTTCGTGTTTTTCGTTATGCTCTATCGTATTTTGGTTTCTACAATCTTGAGCTAGCTGGATCTTCACACGAAAGAGTCTCAGGGAGTGCACAGAATCCTACAAAACACTAGGTTTGAGGTTAGAGCGCGAGAGATGGAGAGTACATTCTTAAACAAGCTTGCTATCATATAATCAATTCACAATTTATTTTAAGGGGTTAAACATTGAATTTCTTAGCAGTTTTGAGGTGGAGACGGCGTTGTGTAAACATGGATTTTCATGATTTCTCAAACCCATGGATTCCAAATACAAAGACTCCAGTCCAATTGTTTGAACCAAAAACTTCGATTATCGTCCCAATCTATTTTCTTTATCATCTTCATGGTATTAAAGTTGATGTCCGCGTCTTGTATCTCAAAAAATAGGATAAAAAAATAATCATTATTTAAGTACTTCGTGTTTTTCATTATGCTCTATCGTATTTTGGTTTCTACACTCTTGAGCTAGCTGGATCTTCACACGAAAGAGTCTCAAGGAGTGTACATAATCCTACAAAAACACTAGTTTTGAGGTTAGAGCGAGAGAGATGGAGAGTACATTCTTAAACAAGCTTCCTATCATCTAATCAATTCACAATTTATTTTGAGGAGTTGAACATTGAATTGCTGTGCAGTTTTGAGGTGGAGAAGGCGTTGTGTAAACAAGGATTTTCATGATATCTCAAACCTATGGATTCCAAATACAAAGACTCTATATAGACCAGTTCAATTGTTTGAACCAAAAACTTCGATTATTGTCCCCATCTATTTTCTTTGTCGTCTACATGGTATTAAAGTTGATGTCCGTGTCTTGTATCTCAAACAATAGGATCAAAAAATAATCATTATTCAAGTACTTCATGTTTTTCGTTATGCTCTACCGTATTTTGGTTTCTACACTCTTGAGCTAGCTTGGATCTTCACACGAAAGAGTCTCAGGGAGTGTACATAATCCTACAAAAACACTAGTTTTGAGGTTAGAGCGAGAGAGATAGAGAGTACATTCTTAAACAAGCTTCCTATCATCTATTCAATTCACAATTTATTTTGAGGAGTTGAACATTGAATTTCTGTGTAGTTTTGAGGTGGAGAAGGCGTTGTGTAAACATGGATTTTCATGATTTCTCAAACCTATGGATTCCAAATACAAAGACTCTATATAGACCAGTCCAATTGTTTGAACCAAAAACATCGATTATCGTCCCCATCTATTTTCTTTATCCTCTTCATTGTATTAAAGTTGATGTCCGCGTCTTGTATCTCAAACAATAGGATCAAAAAATAATCATTATTCAAGTACTTCATGTTTTTCGTTATTCTCTATCTTATTTTGGTTTCTACACTCTTGAGCTAGCTGGATCTTCACACGAAAGAGTCTCAGGGAGTGCACTGAATCCTACAAAACACAAGGTTTGAGGTTAGAGCGAAAGAGATGGAGAGTACATTCTTAAACAACCTTGCTATCATCTAATCAATTCACAATTTATTTTAAGGAGTTGAACATTGAATTTCTGAGCAGTTTTAAGGTGGAGACGGCGTTTTGTAAACATGGATTTTCATAATTTCTCAAACCCATGGATTCCAAATACAAAGACTCTATATAGACCTGTCCAATTGTTTGAACCAAAAACTTCAATTATCGTCCTAATCTATTTTCTTTATCATCTTCATGGTATGAAAGTTGATGTCCGCATCTTGTATCTCAAACAATAGGATCAAAAAATAATCATTATTCAAGTACTTCGTGTTTTTCGTTATGCTCTATCGTATTTTGGTTTCTACAATCTTGAGCTAGTTGGATCTTCACACGAAAGAGTCTCAGGGAGTGCACAGAATCCTATAAAACACTAGGTTTGAGGTTAGAGCGAGAGATGGAGAGTACATTCTTAAACAAGCTTGCTATCATATAATCAATTCACAATTTATTTTAAGGAGTTAAACATTAAATTTCTGAGCAGTTTTGAGGTGGAGACGGCGTTGTGTAAACATGGATTTTCATGATTTCTCAAACCCATGGATTCCAAATACAAAGACTCCATATAACCGGCCAATTGTTTGAACCAAAAACTTCGATTATCGTCCCAATCTATTTTCTTTATCATCTTCATGGTATTAAAGTTGATGTCCGTGTCTTGTATCTCAAAAAATAGGATTAAAAAATAATCATTATTCAAGTACTTCATGTTTTTCGTTATGCTCTATCGTATTTCGGTTTCTACACTCTTGAGCTAACTGGATCTTCACACGAAAGAGTCTCAAGGAGTGTACATAATCCTACAAAAACACTAGTTTTGAGGTTACAGCGAGAGAGGTGGAGAGTACATTCTTAAACAAGCTTCCTATCATCTAATCAATTCAAAATTTATTTTGAGGAGTTGAACATTGAATTTCGAGCGCTTTTGAGGTGGAGAATGCGTTGTGTAAACATGGATTTTCATGATTTCTCAAACCTATGGATTCCAAATACAAAGACTCTATATAGACCAATCCAATTGTTTGAACCAAAAACTTCGATTATCGTCCCAATCTATTTTCTTTATCATCTTCATGGTATTAAAGTTGATGTCCGCGTCTTGTATCTCAAACAATAGGATCAAAAAATAATCATTATTCAAGTACTTCGTGTTTTTCGTTATGCTCTATCGTATTTTGGTTTCTACAATCTTGAGCTAGCTGGATCTTCACACGAAAGAGTCTCAGGGAGTGCACAGAATCCTACAAAACACTAGGTTTGAGGTTAGAGCGAGAGAGATGGAGAGTACATTCTTAAACAACCTTGCTATCATATAATCAATTCACAATTTATTTTAAGGAGTTAAACATTGAATTTCTTAGCAAGCTTTTGAGGTGGAGACGGCGTTGTGTAAACATGGATTTTCATGATTTCTCAAACCCATGGATTCCAAGTACAAAGACTCCAGTCCAATTGTTTGAACCAAAAACTTCGATTATCGTCCCAATCTATTTTCTTTATCATCTTCATGGTATTAAAGTTGATGTCCGCGTCTTGTATCTCAAAAAATAGGATAAAAAAATAATCATTATTTAAGTACTTCGTGTTTTTCATTATGCTCTATCGTATTTTGGTTTCTACACTCTTGAGCTAGCTGGATCTTCACACGAAAGAGTCTCAAGGAGTGTACATAATCCTACAAAAACACTAGTTTTGAGGTTAGAGCGAGAGAGATGGAGAGTACATTCTTAAACAAGCTTCCTATCATCTAATCAATTCACAATTTATTTTGAGGAGTTGAACATTGAATTTCCGTGCGCTTTTGAGGTGGAGAAGGCGTTGTGTAAACAAGGATTTTCATGATATCTCAAACCTATGGATTCCAAATACAAAGACTCTATATAGACCAGTCCAATTGTTTGAACCAAAAACTTCGATTATTGTCCCCATCTATTTTCTTTGTCGTCTACATGGTATTAAAGTTGATGTCCGTGTCTTGTATCTCAAACAATAGGATCAAAAAATAATCATTATTCAAGTACTTCATGTTTTTCGTTATGCTCTATCGTATTTTGGTTTCTACACTCTTGAGCTAGTTGGATCTTCACACGAAAGAGTCTCAAGGAGTGCACATAATCCTACAAAAATACTAGGTTTGAGGTTAGAGCGAGAGAGGTGGAGAGTACATTCTTAAACAAGCTTCCTATCATCTAATCAATTCACAATTTATTTTGAGGAGTTGAACATTGAATTTCTGAGCAGCTTTGAGGTGGAGAATGCGTTGTGTAAACATGGATTTTCAGGATTTCTCAAACCTATGGATTCCAAATACAAAGACTCTATATAGACCAGTCCAATTGTTTGAACCAAAAACATCGATTATCGTCCCAATCTATTTTCTTTATCATCTTCATGGTATTAAAGTTGATATCCGCGTCTTGTATCTCAAACAATAGGATCAAAAAATAATCATTATTCAAGTACTTCATGTTTTTCGTTATGCTCTATCGTATTTTGGTTTCTACAATCTTGAGCTAGCTGGATCTTCACACGAAAGAGTCTCAGGGAGTGCACATAATCCTACAAAACACTAGGTTTGAGGTTAGAGCGAGAGAGATGGAGAGTACATTCTTAAACAAGCTTGCTATCATCTAATCAATTAAAAATTTGTTTTAAGGAGTTAAACATTGAACTTCTGAGCAGTTTTGAGGTGGAGACGACGTTGTGTAAACATGGATTTTCATGATTTCTCAAACCCATGGATTCCAAATACAAAGACTCTATATAGACCAGTCCAATTGTTTGAACCAAAAACATCGATTATTGTCCCCATCTATTTTCTTTGTCGTCTACATGGTATTAAAGTTGATGTCCGCGTCCTGTAACTCAAACAATAGCATCAAAAAATAATCATTATTCAAGTACTCAATGTTTTTCTTTATGCTCTATCGTATTTTGGTTTCTACACTCTTGAGCTAGTTGGATCTTCACACGAAAGAGTCTCAAGGAGTGCACATAATCCTACAAAAATACTAGGTTTGAGGTTAGAGCGAGAGAGATGGAGAGTACATTCTTAAACAAGTTTCCTATCATCTAATCAATTCACAATTTATTTTGAGGAGTTGAACATTGAATTTCTGAGCAGTTTTGAGGTGGAGAAGGCGTTGTGTAAACATGGATTTTCATGATTTCTCAAACCCATGGATTCCAAATACAAAGACTCTATATAGACCAGTCCAATTGTTTGAACCAAAAACTTCAATTATCGTCCTAATCTATTTTCTTTATCATCTTCATGGTATGAAAGTTGATGTCCGCATCTTGTATCTCAAACAATAGGATCAAAAAATAATCATTATTCAAGTACTTCGTGTTTTTCGTTATGCTCTATCGTATTTTGGTTTCTACAATCTTGAGCTAGTTGGATCTTCACACGAAAGAGTCTCGAGGAGTGCACATAATCCTATAAAAACACTAGGTTTGAGGTTAGAGCGAGAGAGATGGAGAGTACATTCTTAAACAAGCTTGCTATCATATAATCAATTCACAATTTATTTTAAGGAGTTAAACATTGAATTTCGAGCGCTTTGAGGTGGAGACGGCGTTGTGTAAACATGGATTTTCATGATTTCTCAAACCCATGGATTCCAAATACAAAGACTCTATATAGACCAGTCAAATTGTTTGAACCAAAAACTTCGATTATCGTCCCAATCTATTTTCTTTATCATGTTCATGGTATTAAAGTTGATGTCCGTGTCTTGTATCTCAAAAAATAGGATTAAAAAATAATCATTATTCAAGTACTTCGTGTTTTTCGTTATGCTCTATCGTATTTTGGTTCTACACTCTTGAGCTAGCTGGATCTTCACACGAAAGAGTCTCAAGGAGTGTACATAATCCTACAAAAACACTAGTTTTGAGGTTAGAGCGAGAGAGATGGAGAGTACATTCTTAAACAAGCTTCCTATCATCTAATCAATTCACAATTTATTTTGAGGAGTTGAACATTGAATTTCGTGCGCTTTGAGGTGGAGAAGGCGTTGTGTAAACATGGATTTTCATGATTTCTCAAACCTATAGATTCCAAATACAAAGACTTTATATAGAGCGATCCAATTGTTTGAACCAAAAACATTGATTATCGTCCCCATCTATTTTCTTTGTCGTCTTCGTGGTATTAAAGTTGATGTCCGCGTCTTGTATCTCAAACAATAGGATAAAAAAATCATCATTATTCAAGTACTTCGTCTTTTTCTTTATGCTCTATCGTATTTTGGTTTCTACAATCTTGAGCTAGCTGGATCTTCACACGAAAGAGTCTCAGGGAGTGCACAGAATCCTACAAAACACTAGGTTTGAGGTTAGTGCGAGAGAGATTAGGAGTACATTCTTAAACAAGCTTGCTATCATCTAATCAATTCACAATTTATTTTAAGGAGTTGAACATTGAATTTCCGAGCGCTTTTGAGGTGGAGACGGAGTTGTGTAAACATGGATTTTCATGATTTCTCAAACCCATGGATTCCAAATACAAAGACTCTATATAGACCGGTCCAATTATTTGAACCAAAAACTTCGATTACTGTCCCCATCTATTTTCTTTGTCGTCTACATGGTATTAAAGTTGATGTCCGCGTCTTGTAACTCAAACAATAGCATCAAAAAATAATCATTATTCAAGTACTTCATGTTTTTCGTTATGCTCTATCGTATTTTGGTTTCTACACTCTTGAGCTAGCTGGATCTTCACACGAAAGAGTCTCAAGGAGTGCACATAATCCTACAAAAATACTAGGTTTGAGGTTAGAGCGAGAGAGATGGAGAGTACATTCTTAAACAAGCTTCCTATCATCTAATCAATTCACAATTTATTTTGAGGAGTTGAACATTGAATTTCCAGCGCTTTTGAGGTGGAGAATGCGTTGTGTAAACATGGATTTTCATGATTTCTCAAACCTATGGATTCCAAATACAAAGACTCTATATAGACCAGTCCAATTGTTTGAACCAAAAACATCGATTATCATCCCAATTTATTTTCTTTATCATCTTCATGGTATTAAAGTTGATATCCGCGTCTTGTATCTCAAACAATAGGATCAAAAAATAATCATTATTCAAGTACTTCGTGTTTTTCATTATGCTCTATCGTATTTTGGTTTCTACACTCTTGAGCTAGCTGGATCTTCACA